>JAJOOO010079334.1:0-48579 GCA_029582685.1 Solanum piurae | reverse complement strand
AAAGTTTGATTGATGTCTATCTACAACCATTGATAGATGAGCTCAAACAATTGTGGTTTGAAGGCGTTTTGACTTATGATATATCAACTAAGCAGAATATCGTTATGCGTGCTTCTTTAATGTGGACTATTAATGATTTTTCTGCATACGGGATGTTGTCTGGTTGGATAACAGCTGGAAAGCTAGCATGTCTGTATTGCATGGAAAATAGTAAGACATTCACTTTAAAGCATGGCAGAAAAAATACATGGTTTGATTGTTATCGCCAGTTCTTGCCAATGGACCATGAGTTTAGAAAGCTGAAAAATGCATTTAGGAGACCCATAGATCCTGAGGATATTGCAGGATTTATTTCTTCTGTGCCAGAGCGCATCAACCATGATACTCATATACTTGTTGTTTCGTTTGGTACGACGGATCCTCGGCAATATTATCCTAATTACCGTCGACCAGTAGGTGCTTCCTCTACTCTACAGGCAGTGCCTTCAGTACGCTACGAGGACCTATCTTTACATGCTATTCGTCGAGGACGACCCTTATCGACAGGTACTCCATCTCCCATAGGTGCATCTCCTAAGTTATCTACCATGAGGATTAGAGATTCTAGTAGCGAACAGTCAGATGCTATGGCCGGTACGCCTCCATTGACTTAGCGTTATGTGCATCCTGATGTATCACCCTCATCTACAGCTACACCTAGTGCTACTCCAGATGAGATGCTTCCCCTAGTTCCTGGCCAGAAGGACAGACTTGGTAGAGTCTTAGCCCCTTTCCTTGTTGTTTTCCCGTAAAATGAACAAAAAAAGGAATGCCTTTGAGTGAGAGCAGAATGTAGGAACGAAGCTTCCCGGAGTCCATCGATTCATTCCCAATCCCGTGATTAAGCCGGATGGATCATCCTAAGTTTCTTCTGTTATCTATTTGTTAGTTTATTTTATTTATTTCTTATACTTTAATATATTATTCATGAACTAACATATTTATTATATTTTTGCAGGTGGCATCCGGCAAAGAATGTTGCCCGGGCTTTAAAAGATTATGTTAGGAGACTATATACACAGGCTTATCACTCTTGGGGTGAGATCCCAAATAGTATATGTCAGGCGATGTTTAATAACTTTAAGGTATTTTTTTTTTAGTTAAGTTTAGTGTACTTTACTTTTTTTCACTATCGATCTAATTAACGTTATTCAATTTTTTTATTCAGACTATGTGTACTTGGGAGTCGAGGCACAATAATGTCCTTTCGACCACATTTGAGAGGAAGGCATCCGCCAGACTGTCTGTCTGGCTAAAGAAAGTTCGGGATAGTGCTGAACGTCCGAATTAGATGTTGCCACATGTTTTTGATGATTTGGGTCAGTATTGGAACACATACAAGTTTAAGGCAATATCAGACCAAGCCAAAAAGGCTAGAGGCTGTCTTAAGGGTGGCTTGTTGCACACCGGAAGTGCAAAGTCTGTCGGAACAATTGCAAGAGAGATGGTAATTAGTTCTAATTCAAATTTTTAAATAAATAATTAGTTGATTCATTTATATCGTTATAAATTTCAGTTTTTTATTTATAGGAAAAAGAATTGGGACGCACTCCCATTGCATCGGAGATTTTCAAGAAGACTCATGTCAGGAAGAAAGAAAATGAGTTGAATCCGAATGTGTGGGTGGAGGAAAGAGCCGAACAAACTTTTGTAAGTTATTTAATATGAATAATATATATTAATCGTGAATATATTTATGATATGTATATATATTGATGTCAATTTTTATATTTAATATGCAGAATGAGTTTCAGCATTACGTCGCTGAGAATCTAGATAGTTCGGTCGAAATGACACCTGAACTTTCCACCCAGATCTGGAAAGAAAAAGTGGTAGGGGTGACACACAAGGGAAGAGTCTATGGTCTAGGCTCTCGAAACAATGTAAGACGACTCCAGTCAGGCTTAGAAGGAATTGGATCGTCAAGTCAAGCTGAGGCACTTGACGGTGTTCAGATTGTTGTTATGTCCGATCAAATAGCTAAACTTACAGCGGCACTGGCAGAGTCGGAGCGGAGAAGAGTAGCTGAACAAGAAAGCATGAGCAAGACCATTCAGCAAATCCAAAAACAAGTGATGAACCTCGCTCGTGAAACTACTACTTCGACTCTCGAGGAAGCGACGACTACAGTACTGATAGTGAGGATAATTGTGTAGGACCCACTCCCTAGTTTACATCGGTGAACTTCTATGAATTTTTTGTAATTTTGAAACAAATTTTGAAAGACTTTATAAGTTTTTAAATTTTGATTTAGATACTTTCGAATGTTATTTTAAGTTTCTTGTTTTATGTTTTGTGTAGATTGTTTATAATTGTAGTTTGATTGGACTGAATAGTATAGATCAATTGAATTGAATTGAATTGCAGGTGGGCAACAGAAACTGTCAGTTTCTACTGTCAAAAAAATTGCAGAAAAAGCGACTGACAACATGGTTTTGTCCGTCGCTTTTCTTGGGTTTCATTTTTTTTAAAACCCAGAAAAGCGACGGACATGGTCCTTTTGTTCGTCGCTTTTCTGGGATTTTCAAAAATCGAATTTCTTCAAAAGCGATGGACTGCGTCGCCTTTTTAAAAAAAATTAAAAATTAAAATATAGCGACGGAGTCCGTCGCTTTTGGAAAAGTGTCTAGCCAAAAAGCGACAGACATAATTGTGTCGCTTTTGGCCAAAAAAGTGACGGTCTGCGATGCTTTTGTCCGTTTCTTTTTGGCAGTTTTTTAGTAGTGAATTATACAAGGAACAAAATATAATTAGGTTAATGTTTTGTATGTATTGTCGTAGTTAAAGTATTGGACCGATTTGTGGTTTCAGTTATGGGGGATTTCTACAGGTTTCACATTATAATCTAAGTTTTGATAAATTAGTATAGGTAATTAAATATTAGGTGTATTGTATTATATGAATATCATTAAAAATGATAATTGAAGGAATTGAGACTTACCCTTAGGCTTGAACTTTAGTCAATTGATTATAGATTTGGGTGAGTTTTTGGGTCTATGCTAGACATATAGTAATATGGGTGTCTATGGACTCTTTTATTTATAAATTATGCATACTTGATAGATTGGAAGCGTTCTGAGACATTGAAGAAAGGAAAATCGAGATGAATTTTCTTGCTTGATTTAGGCTCTTCGGTGAAGGTAGGTTATGGTTTATTCTATGTGACAGACAGACTCTTAATAGTGATTGATAGTCATCGAGTGATATTGTGAATTTTCTATTTACTTGGTTGTTTTGGTTTGGATAATTCATGTGTTGTTGTGATTGATTTGTAATTCCAAGACCGCAAAATTCATAATCTTGAACTTGTTCTATTAAAGTGATGTCTTGAATAAAGAAGGTTTAATGAAATATTGTGAAGAAAGTGGAAAGAGATGATAAAGAATGACAAATGAATTAACTATATGGTTGGATCGGGTGCCACGAGCCGGCATGATAAATTTGGATCGAGTGTCACGAGCTAGCACGGTATTATTGGATCTGGTGTCACGTTCTGACACAATATTATTGAATTGAGTGTCACGTTCTGACACGATATCATTGGACCGGGTGTCACGTTCTGTCACGGTAACATTAAAGTAAAAGATATTGAATTAACTTGATGTACTCAATCTCAAAGAACTCACTTCCCAAATGAGCGTGGTGTGGAGGCATGAGTCCTCGTATGTGTGTTTGGTATTGTGACTGATTATGTACTAGCTTCCGTGTTGTTGTCACTTGTTCATGTTCTTTCTTGCTTGTCATCTGCTAAGTGATATAGTTTATTTCATGTTATTACTTTATGCATATTAGTTTCTATTTTGAGTCGGCCGATGATATCTACTTAGCACATGTTGCCCTGGACTGATCTCTTCTTGTATTTTCCTTCGTTTTCCTTTTGTGGAGTGTAACGAGTGTACCAACGACTTTGAATTGCCCTCAGCTCTAGCCAGTCTCCATCATATCAGGTTCCAGGGTGAGATATTCATTAAAGCTCGTGTTGGATTCTCTCGGTCATGGCATGATGTCCTTAGGTTTCAGACATAAACTATTTTATTCATTTATTTTGGTGTCTTTGTTACTCTTAGACTTAGTATTTGAAGATTAGATGTCCTTGACGTGATGACTTTCAGGTTTTGGGAAACGATATTTAATAGACGTTAGTGGAATTGTGTTCTTACATTAACTAGTTTTTTGACACGTGTGTTGCACATGATTACCAATTCAGAAAATATATGTTATAGTAAATAATAATGCTTATTTAAGCGAAGATTTGAATAATAAGCTTAGCACAAAATAATATTGCAGATTCTTTTGTGAATGTTCGATGTGGATCGTCATATATATCTCTTATTCACGCGAACATACGAAGATGGTCAATAAAAAAATTTATTAGTCAAATGCAATAATGTATATATTTGTTTCAATTTGATGAGGTTTACTCATGTAACTTGTAGTATCTCACTAATATTACCTTATAGATGATATTTGTTGTGTAATTTTTTTGTAGTCTAACCAGATGTGCTTTGCACGTGTATTCCACGTTAAACTGTTTAAATGTCATATGAACATGTGAAGAGAACAACTACGTAAACTAATAACGGTTTCCTCTTTTTTTTTACCTAAAATAATTAAAAATTAAAATTAAAGAATATATTGTATATGTGAAATCACATGTTCATCTTACACCCAACAAAGATATAGTTCATGCACTTGTAAATGATTTTTCAATTTATTCAACCAAGCATTATTCGTCAAAGGAAAAATAACAACACTGTGTTATCACATATATAGGGGCGGTATAATTAATATACTGAAAGACAAAAAATAGAAATAATTAATGTAATAACTATGAAATTCATAATATTATAACTAAGATTGTAAAAGAGTGTGAAAAACGTTTGCAATAATTAGTAATAACTAAATTGTTGTAACAATACCGAACTTTAGAAATGACCTTTTACCCCCCAGCACTATTTAATAATGTATTTTAAAGGTCTATAAGTGCCCGCGTGGACATCATAAATATTGCATCATTATAAATAGTAATGTGTCCACATGGGCACATATATTCTACCTTTGTTATGAGTTTTTTTTTTTTAAAAAAAGAAGAAGTTGGAACATTTTAAAATAATATATTTTGAAGTTAGTAGATCTTGTTAACTTGATAATACATTAGTGACATATATAATACTTTAACTTAAATACAAATACCTACCCAAATATAAATATATATTTGCATTAATGAAAATAATTATCTCATAAAAATTAGTTATTAAATAAATAATAAAAATTAAACTGAAACAAACATCAACTGGCGTTATTACAAGTCATATGAACTTTTCTTCGTCTAAAATACTGAAATATTAAGAAATAGTAAATAAGTAAAACAAAAGGGCAATGTTCATATAGTAATAACTATTTTGAAGCAAAGTTCCTGACAATCTAAATCACATAAGTAACATTGATAAATAAAGTCATTCTTTCGTCTTGAGCATCAAAAAACTAAATCATGACAATTCTCTAAATTTTAGAAAAATATATTTAGAAGTATATATCTACATCACAAGAAAAATTGTTTACAAAAACAAATGAATTTAGACTACATCATGTTACTCGAGGTTATGGAATATACCCTCTTAGAATAGAACAATTTACTTCATCAGAATAGGGGTACCTCATATTCCGCTAAACTTCGAACTCACTCAACCATAATAAATCATACAAAAAATTTAAAATGTAAGAAGAAGAAGAGTAGAAGATTAAAAAAATTGTGGTTTAAAAATGACAGGAAGCCCCTCTATTTATAGTCAACAGAGGGTAGTATGAACCAGTGTTTTTTGTGTCTTATCTGAAAAGTCATGACCTTTCCGAGAAGTCACAACTCTTTGGAAAAGTCACGACCTTTCCGAGAAGTCACAACCCTTTAGAAAAGTCACAACTTATTGAAAAAGTCACAACTCTTTGGAAAAGTCACAACTCTTTGGAAAAGTCACAACTCATCGAAAAATCATAACCCTTTGAAAAAAGTCACAACTTATCAGAAAAGTCACAACCTAAGTTAGGGATATTATAGTAATTTAACATTCAAGTTAGGAGTTCATGCTTTTAAGGTAATATAGATAAGATTTAAGCTTCCGCATTATGGTTAGTATTTCGTAAGTTGAACGATAAATGTAAGTTGGGGTTTAATTCATTGGTTTGCCCACCTAGGAGGTTAAGTGTGGGTGCCACTCATGACTCGTTTTGGGTCGTGACAATATCCCCTTAATTCGTGTTCACATAATCAATGAACAATGACGAATAAACACATTGTGTATTATTTTTTCTAATAAAATTAATAGATCAATGTCACGACCCAAAATGAGTCATGATTGGCATCCACACGTAACCTCCTAGGTGGGCGAACCAATGAATCCAATCCCAACTTATATTAATTGTTCAACTTACGAAATACTAATCATTATGCGGATGCTTAAATCTTATTAATGTAAGAAATACAAATCCACTAGCGTCTATTAAATATCGTTTCCCAAAACCTAAAAATCATCACATCAAGGACATCTAAATCCCAAATACTAAGTGTAAGAATATCAAAGACACCAAAATAAATAAATAAAGTAATGTGTGTTCGAAAACTAAGGACATCATGCCATGACCGAGATAATCCAACACGAGCTTGAATGAATAGCTCACATTAGAACTTGATATGCTGGAGACTGACTAGAGCTGAAGGAAAATCGAAGCTATCGGTACACTAGTTGCACTTCACAAGAGAAAACAAAGAGAAACACATGCAGGGGTCAGTACATGGCAACATATACTGAGTAAATATCATTGGCTGACCCAAAATAGAAACTAATATGCAATAAGCAATAGTATAAATCAACTATAGCACTTAGCAGGTGGCAAGCAACAAACAACATGAACAAGTGACAACAGCACCGAAGCAAGTACGTAATCAATCACAATATCAAACACACACACGAGGACTCATACCTCCACACATACTCATTTGGGAAATGAGTTCTTTGAGATTGAGTACATTAAGTTAATTCAATATGTTTTCCTTTAATGTTACCATATCTGAACGTGACACCAGATCCAATAATACTGTGTCAGAACGTGACACCCGATCCAATAATACCATGTCGAAACGTGACATCCGATCCAATAATATTGTGTTGGAACGTGACACACGATCTAATAATATCGTGTCAGAACGTGACATCTGATCCAATAATACCGCGTCGGCTCGTGGCACTCGATCCAAATATATCGTGTCGGCTCGTGGCACCCGATCTAAATATATCGTGTCGGCTCGTGGAACCCGATCCAACTATATAGTTAATCATTTGTCATTCTTTATCATCACTTCCACTTCCGTAACAATATTTCATTAAGCTTTCTTTATTCAAGGCATCACTTTAATAGAACAAGTTCACGATTATGGATTTTGCGGTCTTGAGATTACAGAACAATCACAACAACACATAAATTATCCAAACCACAACAACTAAGTACATAGAAAACTTCACAATATCACTCGATGAATATCAATCACTATTAAGAGTTTATCTATCACATAGAATAAACCATAACCTACCTCTACCGAAGAACCTGAGGCAAACAAGTTAATTCACCAATACCTTTCCTTTCCTCAATGCCTCTGAATACTTCCAATCTAACAGGTATACAATATTCATAAGCAACGCTCAATTTTATAATCAAGTTTCAACCTTGATCTCAATTAATAGGTCAATCCTATATTTCTTAAATTCAAGCCTAAGGAAAAGTCTCAATACCTCCAATTATCATAACATTAGATGTATTATGTTATATAATACATCTAATATTTAGTTATGTATGTCAATATATCAAAACTTGAATCATAATATGTTAACTATAAGAAACGACTTTGGAAAAAGAACCCACGACTACAAACTATGAACAACTCACGGGAAAGTAACCATTCCACGCCTCATACCATATACCTTATTTTTCTATATACTAATCTCAAGCATCACTACCCAATTGCAGCCCTCAATTCCTTACTAATCATTACACCATCAATGACTAATCAAGTGCCCTAGCTATCCACTAAAATTTAATCTCCAAAAGCCATTGCTGGCCATCAATTTGCCAACTCAAAATTCACGGCAACATTACTAAACATATGACCCTTTAAGCTTCCGCCCAAACAATATATATAATAATAATAATATATGCTATTTAACAATTCAAACATATGAAAGTAAATTTAACTTCTGAAACACTTACCTGACGATCAATCGGTTTCTACGATAACTTTTGGTTTCTTCTTTTTAATAAAATAATTGTCAACTAAAGGTGCTAAACCTTACTAAATTATTTTCATATATGGGTCAGACTTAGGGTATTAAATAAATAATGAACTTGACCCATTAATTAATAACTAATAAAAATTAATTACTTAATAAATATCCATCAATTAAATAATCGTAGTTAAATAAATAGTTCAAAATCACCATTTAAAATTTATGGAAAGGGTCGAAATAGTTCAAGTGCTCATAACGACCTTACGGGTCGAAATAATGTACTAACTCATACTCTTGCACATTGTTTCACTAATGTAGGGTCCGACGCTCCTATCCCGCATCTTCGTGACTGTCACGCCCCGAGTCTACACCTTGGGCGTGACTGGCACTCGAGAACCATTGCTGGCCCCAAGCGAACCCTTGGTCTGACTTAACTCTTAGCGGAAGACTTTACACAAAATAATTGTACTTTAAAAGTAAACTGAAAGATAAAAAATAACTGAGAATGTATTATAAATAAACATTCACTGGCCAAAGTGGCAACTCAAGTCTCAAACATAACTGAAATGGAAAGACTCAAGAACTAACATCAACTAATTGTCTATGAAGCCTCTAACAACTAAGATGGACGTCGGGACAAGACACACAACATCCTAATGAACTAAATTAATAAAGTAATAAAAATGGGGATCCTCCGTAAGCAAGGAGACTCACCAACAATTACTCTAGCTCAACTGGATCAACGATGCACTGGATGCTGATCCTGGTTACCTGAATCTGCATCATAAAAAGATGCAGGTCAACTGGCATCAGTACATTGAATGTACGTGCATGCGAGGGGAATACTAAACAAGACATAAGCTTGAAAGGAACTGAAAGAACATACATGGGCTCAACTCAACTCAACTTAACTCATTTCAATATAAAGCAATAATATGAATGCAGTATAGAGAAAAGCTTTTAAAAGATGGATAACAACTCTGTGTATTTAGAAATACAATAGTAACTCTGCATGTATGAAAAAATACAATATAAACTCTGGAATTTATAAAAAAATACAATTTACTTCTGTGTATATAAGAATACAAAATACTTCTGTGGGAGTTTTTCTAACCAACAACCATCACTTAAGAGTTATTGTGATGATACAACATTTTGTCTCACGCTGCTAGGGTCGTCCTATACCTTGCCGAGGGTATAGAACCTGACAACTAAGTGGGTCCACTAGTCTATGCTAAAAAGCACTATGACCATTTTCTACCCATGATGGCTACATGGTTTATGGGGGCTGGGAGTTGTATGAACTCTCCCCCATATCGGTGCTCAATACTACTCCCAAAATATAATACTAGCTCTTATGTTTAAAAACATAACTTCTTTCTGTGGTTTGATATAATTGCTCAAAACTTAGCTCAAAGGCTATCTTGGAAATCAAAATTTCCTCTCTTGCTTAATTGTGAAAGCATTTACCTTTTACTGAAAAACTAGCTCAAAGGCTCTTTTGGAAATCAAAGTTTCCTTTCTTTCTTAAATGTGAAAACATTTACTCTTTGGGAATACATAGTCCCAATATACTCTTTTGAAGAAATGAACTTCAATCTTTACTCTTTACTCAACTCAAAACTCAAGTCTTAAAACAAAGTTAAAACATTTGTAAAAGACTTTTGGAAAACTATTAAGAACTTCTCTTGACTTGACTCTTAACTTTCCTTGAATTGAATTATGGATTCAAAGCTCATGATCTCATGTTATGGATGATTTCATGTTGTTTGGACGTACCTTAGAGTGTAGAAATCAACTAGAAAACATAGGTACGTTTCAAGGGAACTCGTACGGAAAGAAGTGGGAAAGGGTAAAAGACCTGGCATCCCTGGTGCTCTGAGTGGCGCGGGGCGCTAGAGACAAAACTACAGAGTCTGGGTTGGGGCGCACTGGCTGGTGTGGAGCCCCAGAGCCCAAACTATAGACTCTGTTTTGGGCCGCTCTGAGTGGCGCGGCGCCCTAGACTTATTCCCTAGATTTTTGGCAAATTTCCTTATTCGTTTTTCAACTCTAAACCCTCTAGATTCGATTGGTTCTTTCCCCAAACACTTAGATTCGACTACACAACCAAAATATGCAAGAATCAACTCAAAACAACATCAATTCTCATGAATTGAACTCAAGAACTTCTCAACAACTTCAACAATCAAGAACCCAATAGAAACTTCAAAGAAATCCATCAAAAACTCAATTTCTATACTTTCAAGAACATAATTTCGCTGAATAAAATCATGATTGGCGTGTGGGTGAACTAACCCAATGCTATGTGATCTCACATACCTCGTAGAAATCAACCCTTGGCAAAATCCTCAAGCAATTCTCGAAGAACTCGACGATTCTAAGGTTCTTCTCCTCTTCTTTTCTCTTCTCTCAAAACCCTAACTAAATTTTGTGAAGAGTAAACTGAATCCAATCAGTTGAGATCCCAACTTTATTACCAAAAACGAATTTAATTAATTGGGTAGTAAAAAGACCATAATACCCTTCTAAAATCGGGTTTTGACTTTTCTTATCTATACAGTCCAACTTCAAATGGGCATATCTCCCTCATACGAACTCGAAATTGATCAAACTTGATGGCGTTGGAAAGATAATTCAAATATCATTCCTATGTATCTTGTATCACACCTAAATCATCTTGAGATAGGAATTATGGTCATTTGAAGTTGACCCAAAACTCATGCTTAACTTAACTTTATCAAACTTTCCAAATTTGATTTTTTCCAAAAACGGTTTCTTTCTAATTCCAAGTGTTTCTAGTAGAGGGGTGTTACAATATCTTCCCCTTGAGAACATTCATCCTCGAATGAGATTACTCTTAGTAGGCTAAGGCATATCCTCTAACACCTAGCTCAAACACCCAACAAAGAAAATTCTAAATACAACATGCCAACTTCAATAAAAGCCAGGAAAAGGATTAGAACCTTAATTTGGAACTTCTCCGGATTCGAAGAGATGCGAGTATCTCTTCTTTATATCCTCCTCAGTTTCCTAAGTAGCTTTCTCAACAAACTGATTTCTCCACAGAACTTTGACTGATGCTACTTCTTTAGTTTTCAACTTGCGAACTTGGCAATCTATAATCTGAACAAGAATCTCCTCATATGAAAAGCTATCCTTGATACCAATATCTTCAGTAGGTATGATAAGTGAAGGGTCGATCATGCACTTCTTTAATATGGAGATGTGAAATACCGGATGAAACCGCTGCTTACTCTTGTGGTAGCTCCAACTCATAAGCTACATTGCCAATCCTCTTGAATATTCTGTAAGGACCAATATACCGGGGACTAAGCTTCCCCTTCTTGCCAAATCTCATAACACCCTTCATGGGTGACACCTTCAAGTAAACCCAATCATCTACTTCGAACTCTAAGTCACTTTTCCTAACATCTGTGTAGGATATTTTTACGACTCTGCGCTATTTTCAACCTCTCTTGAATAACTTTCACCTTCTCCATAGCTTGATGACTAAGTCTGGTCTTATCAACCCAGTTTCACCAACTTCAAACCATCTAATAGGAGATCTTCATCTTCTCTCATAAAGAGCTTCATAAGGATCCATTTGGATGCTAGAGTGGTAACTATTGTTGTTAACAAACTCGATGAGAGGTAGGTGATCATCACAATTACCCTTGAAATCAATCACACAGTCCCTCAACATATCTTCTAAAGTCTGAATAGTGCGCTATGCCTTACCATCTGTCTGAGGATGAAAATCAGTACTTAAGTTCACATTTGAACCCAAGCCTTTCTGAAAAGATTTCCAGAATTGTGCAGTAAATTGTGCTCCTCAATGATCCTCTCTTGGAGTTCATCCACCCTTGGTACACACAACCTACCTTGATACCTCAATACACTATTTCTCCCTTGTTCAAAAGCCATTACGTTTTGCTTATGAACAAATATTTGCCTTTAATTCAAGAAAAATAAGATCTTGGTCTTGCTTTTCTTTCACTTCAGACACTAATGATGATTCAGCCCCATTCATCACTACTACTACTCCTTCTGTGGAATCCATTAGTCAAACTCCTAATCGTGCAAGTCTATGCACATCTTTTATTAACTTATCCTCCTCAAAATAGGCGGTACTACCCAAAGATAATCTACTCAAAGCATCAGCAATAACATTAGCCCTACCTGGTGATAAAGAATACTCATGTCATAATTCTTGATTAACTCTAACCACCTCCTCTGTCTGAGATTAAGATATTTTTGACTAAACACATACTAAAGACTCTTGTGATCAGTGAATACATCTACATGAACCTCATACAAATAATAACGTCATATTTTCAAAGCAAATACTATGGCAGCCAACTCTAAGTCATGGGTTGGGTAGTTCTTCTCGTGAACTTTCAATTGTCTGGAGGCATAAGCTATAACTTTTCCATTTTGCATTAACACACAACCCAAGACAACTCTGGACGCATCACAATATACCACAAAACCTTATGTACCTCCTAGTAAGATCAATACTGTGGCAGTAGTCAACCTTTTTTTCAATTCCTGAAAGATTTTCTCACAAGCTTCAGACCATTGAAACTTAACTGTCTTCTTAGTCAACTTGGTCAAAGGAGATGAAATAGATGATAACCCCTATACGAACCTTCTATAATATTCAGCCAACCCCAAGAAACTCCTAATATCAGTTGGAGATGTGGGTCTAGGCCAATTCTGCACTGCCTCTATTTTACGAGTGTCAACTTTAATTCCATCACCGAAAACAATGTGGCCTAAGAATGCCACAGACTCAAGCCAAAATTCACACTTAGAGAACTTAGCATACAACTCATTATCCTTTAAAGTTTGGAGAACTATTCTGAGATGACTAGCATGATCTTCCTCATTCCTTGAATAGATTAGAATGTCATCAATGAACACGATAACAAACATATCTAAATAAGGCTTGAATACTCTATTAATAAGGTCCATGAACGCTGCAGGTGCATTAGTTAAACCGAATGACATGACTAGAAACTCATAATGACCATAACGGGTCCTGAAGCTTTCTTCGGAATATCACATTCTTTTACTCTTAACTGATGGTAGTCAGACCTGAGGTCTATCTTAGAGAAATATGTGGCATCCTGAAGTTGATCAAAGAGATCATCAATTCTCGGAAGAGGATACTTGCTTTTGATAGTAACCTTGTTCAACTGACGCTAATTTATACACATTCTAAGAGAACCATCTTTCTTTCTAACAAACGAGATCGGAGCACCCCAAAGTGAGACACTTGGTCGAATGAAACCTTTCTCTATGAGATCTTTCAACTTCTCTTTTAACTCTTTCAACTCTACTGGTGCCATCCTATATGGAGGAATAGATATAGGACGAGTATCGGGAAGAATATCTATACCAAAGTTTATTTCTCTCTCGGGAGGGACTCCGGGAAGATCATCTGGAAAGACTTCTGGAAACTCTTTTACTACTAAAATTGACTGAATAGGAGGTATCTCAACACTAGAGTCATTAACTCGGACTAAGTGATAGACACACACCTTGGAAACTAACTTTCTTGCCTTAAGGTACGAAATAAAACGACCCTTAGGCACTGCTGAACTACTCTTCAACGCTATAACTGGCTCATTAGGAAACTGGAACTTAACAACTCAAGTTCTACAATCAACTGAGGCATAACAGGCATGAAGCCAGTCAATACCTAGAATGACATCAAAATCTACCATGTCTAACTCAACTAAATCAGCCATGGTACTTTTGTGATTGACGGAAATGGTAAAATCACGATAGACTCTCTCTGCTAGAATAGACTCACCAACAAGTGTAGAAACACTGAAGAGCTCAATAAGTTGCTCATGAAGAACATCAAAATTCATCGCAACATAAGGAGTTACAAAGGATAAACTCGCTCTTGGATCTAGCAAAGCATAAACATCAAAGTTAAAGACTTGGATCATACCAGTGACAACATTTGGCGAATCTTTTTGCTCTTGGCGACTAGTGATAGCATAAAGACGGTTTCCTCCTCCGCCTGCCCCTGAAGTAGCTCCTCTAGATGAAGCTCTGTCTGGTGGAGCAACAGAAGAAGACTGGGCTCTATTGCCCCCAATACCATTTCCCTGCCTGTTCTTAGTACACTCTCTCATAAAATTACCATTCTGGCCACACTTGAAACAACCAGCGGAGCCATCACGATACAACCCTGAGTGGCTCCTACCACACTTAGTACATGAAAGAGGCTTACTACCCCCTTGTGCCATACTACCTTGAGAATGGGTAGATCTAGCTCTGAAATTCTGTGAATTCTGACTATTGTACTCACATTTGTTTCTTGGTGCAGGTGCACTAGCAGATGATGGAGCAGGTCCCTTTTGTTTCTGTTGGAAGGAAGCTGACTCGTTCGCATTACCCTTTTCCTTCCCAGACTCATTACATGATGTCTTAGCCCTCTTATTCTTAAACTCTTCTTTATCCCTCAGCTTGTCCTCCTCAACTTGTTGCACATGCATCATTAGCCTTGCTATGTTCATATACCTTATCAACATAGTTGTCTTGCCTTCCTTGCTTGACAAGCGAGACAACCCAGCAACGAATAAACTCATCCTGCTCCTCATGTCAACAACCATCTCCGAAGCATACCGGGAAAGTTGTGTGAACTTTAGACTGTACTCATGAACGCTCAAAGAATCCAGCTTAAGAGTGAGGAACTCTCGTACCTTTGCTTCTTTCAGTTCTCGGGGAAAGAAACGCCCCAAGAAGGCCTCCTCAAACACAACCCAATTCACCAGTAGTGCACCCTCAGCTCGGTTCTTCTTCCATTGATCAAACCAGATCCTAGCGACAACCTTCATTTGGTATGCAGCTAGTTCCACCCTCTCAGTGTCAGCAACATGCATGATCTCAAAAACCTTATGAAGTTCCTCAACAAAGTTTTTTGGATCCTCAGTAACACTTGAACCTGTGAAGCTTGGTGGATTCATCCTTAAGAACTCACGGATCCTTGAAGTATCAGTCACTTCCTGTTGATTCTCTCTCTGCTGCCCAGCTTGGTTGGTCATAACTTGGCTCAACATCTGAATGGCCTCACGAAACTCAACATTGGTAACAACCTCTTATTGGGGTTGCACTTTTGGTGCATTAGGTACCCCTTGTTCCCGTGGTTCAATATTTTTTCTAGCTGGATGACCTCTGACAGCTCTTCATGGAGGAATGATCTGAAAGACACGCGCAAGCACGAGTTAGAAAGAGACTTTTATAAAGATTTACTCTATCGCACGAAATGAGTATGAAAGAAGTGAGATAGTTCCTAAGTGTCGCAGCCTCCTAATTATAGATATGACGCGCTTCACACCAATAACTAGGACTCTACCAACACGACTTCCTCCCTAGGACTCTTGAACTCTGTGCTCTAATACCAAGTTTGTCACGCCCCGAGCCTACGCCCTGGGCGGGACTGGCACTCGAGAACCATAGCTGGCCCCAAAGGAACCCTTGGTCTGGCTTAAATCTTAGCGGAAGACTTTACTCAACATAGTTGTACTTTAAAAGTAAACTGCAAGCTCAAAAATAAATGAGAATGTATTATAAATAAACATTCACTGGCCAAAGTGGCAACTCAAGTCTCAAACATAACTAAAATGGAAAGACTCAAGAATTAACATCAACTAACTGTCTATAAATCCTGTAACAACTAAGATGGACGTCGGGACAAGACCCACGACATCCTAATGAACTAAAATGATAAAGTAATGAAAAAGGGGATCCTCCGGAAGCAAAGAGGCTCACCAACAACTTTGAAGCTCAACTGGATCAACGATGTGCTGGATGTTGATGTTGGTTACCTGAATCTTCATCATAAAAAGATGAAGGCCAACTGGCATCAATACATTGAATGTACGTGCATGCGAGGGGAATACTAAACAAGGCATAAGCTTGAAAGGAACTGAAATAACATACATGGGCTCAACTCAACTCAACTTAACTCATTTCAATATAAAGCAATAATATGAATGCAGTATAGAGAAAAGCTTTTAAAACATGGATAACAACTCTGTGTATTTAGAAATACAATAGTAACTCTGTATGTATGAAAAGATACAATATAAACTCTGGAATGTATATAAAAATACAATTTACTTCTGTGTATATAAGAATACAAAATACTTCTGTGGGAGTTTCTCTAACCGACAACCATCACTTAAGAGCTATTGTGATGATAAAGCATTTTGCCTCACGCTGCCAGGGCCGTCTTATACCTTGCCGAGGGTATAAAACCTGACTACTAAGGGGATCCACTAGTCTATGCTAAAATGCACTAAGGAATCATCTAAAGAGTATGACCCTTTTCTACCCATGATGGCTACATAGTTTATGGGAGCTGAGAGATGTCTGAACTCTCCCTTATATCGGTGCTCAATACTACTCCCAAAATATAATACTAGCTCTTATGTTTAAAAACATAACTTCTTTATGTGGTTTGATATAATTGCTCAAAACTTAGCTCAAAGGCTATCTTGGAAATCAAAGTTTCCTCTCTTGCTTAATTGTGAAAGCATTTACTTTTTACTGAAAAACTATCTTAAAGGCTCTTTTGGAAATCAAAGTTTCCTTTTTTGCTTAAATGTGAAAATATTTACTCTTGGGGAATACATAGTCCCAATATACTCTTTTGAAGAAATGAACTTCATTCTTTACTCTTTACTCAACTCAAAACTCGAGTCTTAAAACAAAGTTAAAACATTTGTAAAAGACTTTTGGAAAACTCTTAAAAACTTCTCTTGACTTGACTCTTAACTTTTCTTGAATTAAATTATGGATTCAAGGCTCATGATCTCATGTTATGGAGGATTTCATGTTGTTTAGACGTACCTTAGAGTATAGAAATCAACTAGAAAACATAGGTACGTTTCAAGGAAACTCGTACGGAAAGAAGTGGGAAAATGTAGAAGACCTGGCGTCCTTGGCGCTCTGAATGGCGCGGGGCGCCAGAGGCAAAACTACAGAGTCTGGGTTGGGGTGCACTGGCTGGCGTGGCGCCCCAAAGCCCAAACTACAGACTCTATTTTGGGGTGCTCTGAGTGGCGCAGCGCCCCAGACTTGTTCCCCAGATTTTTGGCAAATTTCCTTGTTCGTTTTTCAACTCTAAACCCTCTAGATTCGATTGGTTCTTTCCCCAAACACGTAGATTCTATTACACAACCAAAATATGCTAGAATCTACTCAAAACAATATCAATTCTAATGAATTTAATTCAAGAACTTCTCAACAACTTCAACAATCAAGGATAGAAACTTCAAACAAATCCATCAAGAACTCAATTTCTATACTTTCAAGAACATAATTTCGCTGAATAAAATCATGATTGACCCGTGGGTGAACTAACCCAATTCTATGTGATCTCACATACCTCGTAGGGATCAACCCTTGGCAAAATCTTCAAGCAATTCTTCAAGAACTCAACGATTCTAAGCTTCTTCTCCTCTTTTCTCCTCTTCTCTCAAAACCCTAACTAAATTTTGTGAAGCGTAAATTGAATCCAATAATTTGAGACCCCAAATTAATTACCAAAACTGAATTTAATTAATTAGGTAGTGAAAAGACCATAATACCTTTCTAAAATCCGATTTTGACTTTTCTTATATATATATCCCAACTTCAAATGGACATATCTCCCTCATACGAACTCAAAATTGATCAAAATTGATGGAGTTGGAAAGATAATTCAAAGATCTTTCCTATGGTATCTTGTAGCATACTTAACTCATCCTAAGCTAGGAGTTATGATCATTTGAAGTTGACCCAAAACTCATGCTTAACTTAACTTTATCAAACTTTCCAAATTTGATTATTTCCAAAAATGGTTTCTTTCTAATTCCAAGTCTTTCTAGTAGCGGGGTGTTATAGTGACTAAGGATCTATTAGTAGAAGATTTAAGATTGGTAAGTCCTCATGTTCCGAGGACCAAGCCTTTACATCAGTATGTATTTATATTTCATTGTTGAACTTGATGTACGGGTTACGTCCCGAGCACTTCTTATGTACTAGATGGCATTTGAGACTTTGTTAGTTTTCCGCTTCGTTTTGTAAAACTCTGTATTTCGATATTGTCTTTTAAAATTTCTTAATTTTTCTATTATCTTGTATGATATATGCTAAGTAGTTTGTATAGGGCCTCTCAGGGTCTTGTACGCCATGTCACGTCTAGGGTATACTTTGGATCGTGACATTATCTTAGTGTCATGTTATGCCATGTGATTAAGCTTAGAGTCTCTCAGGATTCTAGGTACTATGTCACATATGGGGGTAGTCTTGAGTTATGACATTTATTTTCATAGATTGACCTCAAATTAGGCTATCATCAACTCAAGGACAGAGAATGTGACATTCTAAAGATAGCCTTCAAGACTTGGTATGGTCACTATGAATTTTCGGTTATGTCTTTTAGACTAATGAATGCTCTTGCAACTTTTATAGATTTGATGAACTAGATTTTCAAGAAATATTTGAATATGTTCATCATTGTGTTCACATATGACATCTTGATCTATTCTCGGAGCAAAGATGAGCATGCCAACCATTTGAGGAGATATTGTCTTGCAAGTTCTCAAAGATCGTCAATTATTTGCTAAGTTTAGAAAGTGTGAATTTAAGTTGAGGTCGGTAGCATTCCTAGGCCATATAGTCTCACGAGAAGGTATTTAAGTTGATCCTAAAAATACTGATGCATTTAAGAACTGTCCTAGGCCTCTTTCTCCCTCAGATATTACGAGTTTCTTAGGTTTAACTGCTTACTATAGATGGTCTGTGGAAGTATTTTCCTCTATTACTTCTCCTTTGACTACCCTGACTCAAAAGAAAGTGAAATTTTAGTGGTCCAAAGCTTGTGAGAAGAGTTTTCAAGAGTTGAATACTCGACTTACTTCAGCCCTAGTTTTGACTCTATCGAAAGGTTCAAATGGTCCGTTGTGTATTGTGATTCCTCCAAAATTGGTTTTTGTTGTGTGTTGATACAAATTGATAAGGTCATAACTTATGCTTTTATGCACCATGTCACGTCTAGGGTATAGTCTTGGGTTGTGACACTCGTAATATATACTACATTTAAGTTATATACAACATTTTGGGTGTATCATAATATATAGTTAATGTATAGTCAGTTTATAAATTATCTAAGTAAGTTATATTCAACATTTTGAATATATCATAATGTATAATGAGTGTTTATGTAAGTAAGTTACATTCAACATTTTGAATATATTATCATAATGTATGATAGGGGTGTTCATGGTTCGGTTTAGATCGGTTATTGGTTAAAATCAAAACCAAATCAATTTAGTCGATTATTAAATTTTTAAAACCAAATCAAACCAAATGAAAAAATTAACCGTCGGTTTGGTTCGGAAGTAATAAATTAAATTTGTTAAGAGTATACGCATATCGATAGACACAAACACCTAATACATGAACAATCCACAAGAAATTTATTATTGATTCAATTAAGCAATACTAGAGTTATTATTACACGAATAAAGTGATTCAATTAAGAGAACATGTAACTATCTAATGTGACGTAGGGTAGGTAAAGATTAAAGTAATAAATTTTGATGGACTTGGACTTGTGATTTTAATAGTTGTGCTAAAATTTAAGTGTTGAGCGTGAGAAAAGGATAAAATTAAGACTTAAGTTAATTAAAATTGGGAAAACGTACAAGTAGCCCCCTAGACTATGACCGAAATCACAGAGACACACCTTAACTAAAGTAAGGTCATATTACCCCCTGAACCCATTTTTTTTTGTAATTTTGTGCACCTTTTTGGCTTACGTGGCAGCCAAATATCTCCCACGTGCCTCAATTATGTGGAGTCACGGAGTGTGCCATGTAAGACAAAAGGTGTACAAAATTACAAAAAAAATAAGTTCGTGGGGGGGGGGGATAGGGCCTTAGTTTAGTTAATGTGTGTCTCTGAGATTTTGGTCATAATCTAGGGGGGTACTTGTGCCTTATCCCATTAAAATTTAACAAAATATTTATATTTTATTATGAATAATATATAAATAATTGTAAAATTTATATATATAATTTCTCTATTCAGTTTGGTTGTTTTTTTTACGTTTTTTAGTAAAACCAAAATCAAACCAAATAGTATCGATTTTCAAAATTTAAAATCAAAGCGAACCAAACAACACCAACTATCGGTTTTTTAATCGGTTTGGTTCTGACTATGGTTCGATATGATTTTTTAACCATAACCATGAACAATCCTAATTATGGAGTAGTATTTTATATTTTTGGAAGGTTCAGATGGTTTTGTTGTGTATTGTGATGCCTCCAAAATTAGTTTTGGTTGTGTGTTGATGGAAAATGATAAGGTTAAATACTTCATTTAAGCTATATACAACTCTTTGTGTGTATTATAATATATAATCGATTTATAATTTATGCAAGTAAGTTATATTCAACATTTTGAATATATTTTGAATATATCATAATAACGTATAATGAGTGTTTCATGATTTATTTGGTTTAGATAATTATGGAGTAGTTTTTGGAAAAACAATAAATGGTGTTGGTTCGAAAAAAGATAAAAGGAAAATGAATACAAAAAATTGGGCCACGCTGGGTTTATTGGTAGGGAAGAGAAAGAGTTGCGTGTAGAAAAAAGCGCGTGGTTTGTGATAGTAGTTCCAACTAGAAGTGAAAAAGAGATACAGGCCAAGCCCTTCCACACATGCACTGTTTACGTCTCTCTGCACTCTCTCTCTGCCTACTTGCAGTGTCCATCTATCTATTTCTATTTGACAAAGAAGGAAGAAACCCCATTTTGTTGAATTGCATTTACAATACAGTACGTTCTCTGTTACTATTTCTTATCCAGATTTGATGAATAGCTTCTAGTATATGAAGATAATTGCCGTTTATACTAGTGAAATATTGTTTATAAACTACTCCATTCTCATTCTTATTCCAGGGAACCGCACACACAAATTTCTTCATTTTTTAATCTTCCAATTATGCGGCTGGGCTTTCATTTTATCCTTCCAATTTTAAGTTATTATCAATTGCGATTCTGGGTTTCTTTGGAGAGGTTGAATTTTGGTATATTTGAATGGACAGGTTTGATAGTGGTTTTCTCTATTTTGCAGATTCAACTTTACTACTCTGGCATTTTTGTTTCCAATCTCAAGGAGCTGCTGCTAATAAGTTAGGACAAAATTTTGTTCGATTATTTGGAAGTAAAAGGTTTGTGATGAATTATTTGGTACTTTTGGGGTGTGGGTTTGTCTCTGTTTGGTGTTTATAGTTATGGGTTGTGTTTATTCAAGAGCTTGCATTGGAGAGATTTGTGCACCAAAGAATGTGGATGTTAAAGAGCCTAAAAATGTGAAACCTGCTGAAATTGCTGTATTTTCACCTGCTTCATCAAATGGGGAAGACGGAGAAATTAGAGATCAACTTAATCAATTAAGTCTATCTAGGGATAATGAAATTGGTATAAGAAGACTGTCAAGAGTCTCAGCACAATTTTTACCACCTGATGGTTCACGGATTGTAAAAGTTCCATCAGGGAATTATGAACTACAATGTTCGTTTCTATCTCAAAGAGGGTACTATCCTGATGCCCTTGATAAAGCTAATCAAGATAGTTTATGCATTCACACTCCATTTGGAACAAGTCTAGATGATCATTTCTTTGGTGTTTTTGATGGCCATGGAGAGTATGGAGCTCAATGCTCCCAGTTTGCGAAAAATAAAATTTGTGAAAATTTGCTTAGGAACAGTAAATTTCATTTAGATGCTGTGGAGGCATGTCATGCAGCATTCTTGATGACCAACTCGCAGTTGCACGCTGATGCTATAGATGATAGCATGAGCGGAACAACTGCAATTACTATACTCGTACGAGGTACCACACTTTATGTCGCTAATAGCGGTGATTCAAGAGCTGTTATAGCCGAGAGACGGGGTAATGAAGTCGTGGCTGTTGACCTTTCAATCGATCAAACACCATTTAGGCCTGATGAGAGTGAGCGGGTTAAGCTCTGTGGAGCAAGAGTTCTTACACTGGATCAGATTGAAGGATTGAAAAATCCAGATGTGCAATGTTGGGACACTGAAGAAGGTGATGATGGTGATCCTCCTAGGTTGTGGGTGCAAAATGGGATGTATCCTGGTACGGCTTTTACAAGAAGTATCGGTGATTCTGTCGCTGAGACAATTGGTGTTGTTGCAAATCCTGAAATTGTTGTTTTGGAGCTCACCTCAGATCATCCTTTCTTTGTGATTGCCAGTGATGGGGTATTTGAGTTTCTTTCCAGCCAAACTGTGGTGGACATGGTACTAAATTCTTCTTTCTCTTTCTACTTCATATATCTTTAGGTTCTATTTATCCAACAAGTGGACTTAAACTTATTCTGTTATTTAGTACTGGTAAATAAAGTGCTTTGGACTTTTGAGCACTTTGTCTATTTGCTTGACATGTGTGATTATCTGGTCATATCTGAATTACTATTAAGGAAATGTGCAGACTGTTGGAAAAACAAATAGCTTACCATAAAGTACTCTTATGTTTTCCTTATGATGGAACATCTTTTCTCTTGGGGGAATTTGAAATTTGATGAAATCTATACGTTATTCACAAATTGGGCACCTGACTCCACAATTACTGCAATGATGTCTTTTGTATCCAATACAATCTCTTAGTTGTTTGTATATTTCAACTCTACATAAGATCAGTGTTGGGGCGAATTAATCAAGCCCTGTTGATTAGTTCAGGATGCTAGTGGGAAGAAAAATTTATAGAACGAGTTTAAGACTATGCTGCACACATTTTTTAATAGATTTGCAATCCAGAAGAATAAAAGCAGTGCAACTCATTTTCACTTTTGGGCAACATTCTCTTGAACTGCTTTCCCGAAGATAGAGAAAAGGAAATGTAACTCTGGAAATTTCAGTACTTCTAGATCATTTCATGCCTTATATTGTAATTTATTAACCCAATTGAGACGTAATTGATTGATTGAGTGATATTGTAATTTTTTGTTGGTACAAATAAATGATACATGTCAAATTGATATGATTTTTGGAGTTGACAAGAACCAATCGACCAGGATTAAGTTCTTCAATAGAAAATAATGCATAGATGGTCTGATTTCAAGAACAACAAAGGATGTAGAACTCAAAGTCAAGTGATTCCTGAACGAGGTGAAAGATGAGATTCTAAACTAACAAATAACTACTTGTTCAAAACAAGCAAAGAATGACTGCAAAACAAGTTGGAACAAGTTCTGATTGTCGAATATTAAGATGGATGAAATTATATAAGAGATGGACATATTTTAGGAAGGTAAAAGATAGATTGGAAACCAGCAACCACCACAACTTAGCCTAGAGGACGAACCACCACCTAGATGTTTAAAGATTCAAAAATATCCACTACTTGAAGTAATATGGCTTAAAGATAAAGAAATGAACATTCGAGAAATGAATTTCAAAGTTTTATCTCAAAAAATAGCAGCTCAACTTCCATATGAGCGTGTTTATTTGGAAGAGGCATTTGGTGAGACATTGGTTGGTGGTAGGCAAAACGTCATTATAGCAGCTAAATGTCAAATGTCAATATACATATATAATAACACCTCACTGTAGCAGCCATGAAACTTTCAGACAAATGCTGCCACTATAGAGATTTGACTGTAACTATAGTTGCTTATGTCGTTTCGGCATATAAGACCTCATAGATTCATATAAGAGGGGATGTATGATAGGGAGGTTGTGTCTTAGCAGCGAAGAATGGATTTAGTCTAGCATACCTCAATTCTTGATTAAGAAAAACTTATGAAGGATCGACCCTTCCTTTAATACGTTAATCTACAAGAACGACAAATAATAATCTAACATTAATATCTAACCAATAAACTTTGCCACACATATACAAGATAACGACACTCAATGAGCGACAAGCTCGCTTCGCAATTCATGACGTTTTTCATATTTAAGCTATCTCGTTAGCAATAACAGCTCAACCACTTCCTACAAGGCCATTCATTCTCCCTCCAACCTTGTAACAACCAAAAACAACCCAATACATATATCAATCTCAATAATTCAATTTACCGAAAAAGGTGAAACTCGGACTCACAGGCTTCTGATCACCATCTCGTAAGTCTCGCCTGTAAACTATTCTCAAAAGGCCACTAGAATATAATTTATGGGAGTAGGAGAATAGACATACCTTACTTCGAAGAAAATCCAGCTCAAAACACTTCAAATCACTAAGGGAAACTAATTAACCTTCAAGAACTTAACCCTTAGATCACTTCCAATACACCTCATATACTTGTTATCATGCCAGTGCAATATAGCTCTAGCTCATAACCTCTTTTGTTACTTAAAACATTAATTCAAATCATCGTTATCACACTTTAAGTTCTTGCTAAATCTACTATATCACAACACTGTTGAGTCTCACCTCTCTCTTTCTCCGGGTCATTTTTTTTGTCTAAATTCCTTTCTTTCCTTTTTCCTCTTATTCTAGTTCAATTGGTTCTCTTTGTTTTCTCTGAATCTTCGTATATTCGTCTAGAAGAAAAAAAAATTATTCTTTCTTACATCTAATTGTTTACTTCTTTGTTTCTCACATATCACTCTCCCAGATCTGTTAAAGACTTTTACTTCTTTGTTTCATCGGTACTTCTTTTTGTGACCAAAAAAATGGTTCAACCAAATTGATCATCAGATTGATAAGTCAATTGTTTCCTCTACGCCATCACTTGCAATTTCTACAGTAAAGTTAGATGGTTGTGGTAATTACACCTCTTGGGGAGCCTCTGTTGAGTTGTGGTTTATAGGTTAAGGATTTGAAGATCACTTGCTCAAAAACTTTAGTAATATTCGACCAGCGGATGGACGTGCTTGAGTTAAATAGATGCACAATTTTTTAGTCTTCTGTGGAATTCACTTGTTTCCACTACACCATCACGTGTTTGAAATTTTCCGCGCGCTACAATATATTTGTTGTGTGTGTGAACACCCACACATATATGTCTTCATATGTGTATTTATATATAAACTGTTAGTGCCCAAGCTAGCTTTCGCACATCTCCTACTACCTCTCATCATGGAAGGTACCCGATAACTCTGTCCATCAAAATTTAGACGGATAAGAATTATTCACATTGTATTGCCTCAGCTGGGAGTCAAAACATGATTTGAAGGTTGTTTTTCCAATTTTTGACCAAGTAATCCCTTGTTGGATCGTGCAAAGAAATTGTTATTAATAGCATTCACGACTATTTTCTCATTCATATGTAATGGAGTTCAATCAGCTCTATCTCTCTAGATCTGGTAGTAGTTTTTTGCATTTGTTTTAGTTCATTGTTCTGTTAGCAATGGTAATGACCAAAGGAGGTTCTAGTCTTGAAAATGTGGACATGGAGGAAAAGCTAAACTTAGAGGGTAAAAGATGTTATCTTTTCTTTTCCTGTTGAAAAAAAAAGATGACATAATTAGTGTTGCTAAAAGGCTCATTTTGAAGGTTACTAAATTTTGTTGTCCAGTCTCACTCAAGGCAAGTTTAAGCCCACATTTTTATGCAAAATTTGTGTGCAACAGCCTGCTTAAGCAAAGCTTTACCAAGGCACTAAAGAGAACCTTAAAGTTCATGAATTCTGTCTTGAACATAGCAGAACTAAACGATAAAATCTTTCACCTAATTGTAGTTTTTCATTCTTTTGTCCATAATATTGCTTGTTTGGGTTTATAATTATTATTTTCTTGAACTGCATATATATTCCTTATCATTCCCTTCAGTTGCAACTTCCTACATTGAAGTTCATGGTTTATTTGTGCTTTGGGCTTAAAGCTCCAGTATACCTCAACACCTCTTTTTTCCGCTTTTCATCTTGGATCACATTGGTGCATAAGACCTAAAATTAGGTGTTGTTCAAGATAAGGGCTCACTCAACCAATGTTTTAATATAGGCACCAAGAGGCACCACTCATCACCACAGTATCTATCTTGAAGAGACATTTTGTTTTTTAAAATTGAAGAGACATTAATAGTCAATAAATATAGCTTGCAAATTGATATGTGAATTGTTAATATATGTTAGATATGTTAGTTGAATAAGACTAGAAAATTATACGGTAAGAATCTAGTCATTAGATTGGAACTAAAAGCTGCCCCAAGGTTTTGGTTTAACGGTAAAGGTACAATGTTGTATGTGTGGTAGACACACATCACTAGTTTGAATTCTGTTGGTGAACCATGACTAAAATACAAGTGGAGAAGAGAATATGAGGGCCTACTATCCGCTGAGTTTTGAAACTATAAATAATGGATTTCTCGATTATAAAGAAAGTCAAATCAGAAGCTGCATCTTTTCATCTGAATAAAAACCTTAGAAGGTATTTAAACTTAAACGTCACAATTTTAATGTTAACTGTAGTTCTACAATTCCTTTGTTCCTATAATTGCTGTTTGTTTATACTTATTTTCTCATGCATTACTTTATACTTCTTCACTAAAGCTCACGTTTAGTTTTGCACATAAACGGAAGCAAAGCAGCTACATTTAGAGGCATTTCTCCTTTGACAACACTAGATGTAGTGTAATCATAATCCATGAGGTCATTTTTGGTAGCAATAACATTTATTAGAAGGATATTTCTGGTAAAGTTGCAGAGGATATTCCTAGTATTTTAGAGTTCTTATGACCCTCGTAGGAGTTCTTTTTCTTTCACAACTTTTGGATGTAAGTATTACTAGAATACTCCTTGTGTATTCTTTTGTTTATAATACAAGTTACCTTTCTCAGAAAAACAATTTCTGGTAAAGTAGCAGAAGCGAAAATTTACCTTAATCTATGCAAAAGTCTGCAGAACAGGATTTTTATACTTAATTATGTAGATATCGCTATGTATTTCTTTACTTTCTTTTTGGAGTAAACATGAAGTAGAAGGAGCAGTTGATTTCATTAGCTTTCTACACAATCTGTGAGAGCTACTTTGGGTTTACTCAGTGGTCTATATCAGCACACTCTTACTGCTAATACATTTTTTTATAAAGCAAGTGGTATTAATAACAGCATCAAGATATATATATATATATATAGATATAACTTGACCTTGACAAAAAGTAATACATAGCTGGGGATACTACTGCTGCACTGTTACTAAAGGAATGATATAAATTTTACTTGGAAGAGTTCCAGAAGCAGTTATTTGTGCTACTCAAAACAATTGAACTAACACAGTTCTGATAACAGTTTATTGATGTTTAAACCAAAAAACTGCTAAGATAAATTTCTTAAGAAAAAAAGGTCTTTTGGATCCCACAGGCTTTATCTAGCCTTTGAGGCATCCTGTGTCTTTGTTTTTATAAGCTGGTGTACGGGCCAACTCGCATGCACCTCGACTATACTGGGTAACTCTATCCACCAAGGCTTGGGCTGATAGGAAGAAATCACCTAGAGATTTTTGCCTCCTGGGCTTTGAATTTAAGATCCATGGTTCCCTAGCCACTTCATTGACTACTAGGCCTTACCGTGGGTACACGTGGTGTTTAACTGACAATTTTAGTTAAACACTTGTTAGGCTTATTAATCATCATTTTTCGATATTGTTCTTTCTGTTGTATAACACCAGTTTGCTCTCATGTATGTTTTCTCTGTCTAATATTTCTGTGTGTTCCACCTCAACAAGTCTCCTAAGATCAGTTGAGAATGCCAACATGATGCAAGCACGGTGTTTACTCTGTATAATCCAAATTCACTCAATGACCTTGTAGGTCGCAAAGTATAAGGATCCGCGTGATGCTTGTGCTGCAATTGTTGCTGAGTCATACCGTCTTTGGCTACAGTATGAAACTCGCACAGATGATATTACGGTGATAGTTGTACAAGTAAATGGATTGACTAATGTAAGATGTTTTCTTTGCTTTGATATTCTCTGTTCGGAATTATTTTATACTTTCTGTAATTTAAATGTTCACTCATTACATTTATTTTATTGTCAGGTTGCGGTTGGTCAATCAATAAGTTCTGATGTTGTTTTACGACCACCGTTGCCTCAGGTTGTGGAATTATCTGGATCAGAATCTCCATCAGTTATGAACTGGAATTCTAGGATTCAACGTGCCAGGCAAGATATATCACGGGCACGACTGCGTGCTATTGAGAGTTCCTTAGAGAATGGGCAGATATGGGTTCCCCCATCTCCAGCCCATAGGAAGACATGGGAAGAAGAAGTAACCGTTCTTTCTTTATCTATTTCCGTTTGATATGCTGTTCTGGAAAATAAAGAATCTTATAACCCACTCCCTCAATTGTTATCAGTTTAATTGATCTCATGGTTGAAAAGTAAATCACATCTCTGCTTCACAGGCACAGATTGAACGGGTTTTGCATGATCATTTTCTTTTTAGAAAGCTTACAGATTCTCAGTGTCAAGTTTTGTTGGATTGTATGCAAAGAGTTGAGGTTCAAGTTGGAGACATTGTAGTCAAACAGGTAAATTCTCTTGATAGAGTTTTGATCCAGCAATATAATATTGTTAAAGAAGCTCCAAAATAAAAAAAGCACAGTATTCTTATAAGTTTTCCTGTATTTTCGGTCTTAGAGGATTTCAATTTTTCATATTTCATGTTTGAGGAAGAAACATGTGATCTTAGACTTACAATTTCTTGTGCACTAAATTCTGACACACTGAGAATTCTCAGTATTACCAAACGATCAATGTTTTGCAGGGTGGAGAATGTGACTCTTTCTATGTCGTTGGAAGTGGAGACTTTGAGGTCTTAGCAACACAGGTGGGAGTTGTTTTTCCACTTGATTTTGTTTAAATGTGATCAAACTCACTGTGCATGGTTTCACCATAGTCTCTGGCCAAATCTTAAAACCATCAGATTCATTATTATTATGTAAAGAAGCCTGTCCCAATTAATGTCTGTCATATCTAATTTGAAGTCTTCAACTTTGAATTTCAAATGCCAGGATGAGAAAAACGGAGAAGCTCCTAGGGTTCTTCAACACTACACAGCTGATAAGCTGTCATCCTTTGGGGAGCTGGCTCTGATGTAAGATATCTGTTCTTTCCATTGGAATTCATTAAAATTCAAATTTGATATCGTTCTTTGAGGGGAAAGTGAAATACCGTGCTAGAGGGTCTATTTGTGGAACTGTTATATATTCCCCTCTAGTTTTCACTCCCAGATAAAGCCGTATGGTACTGAACAAATAATCAACCTTGAGATTATGTTATGCTGGAGCTTTGCACCAAAATACTAGTTTTCTTAGTTCTTTTTGTATCCTCTCACAATCTGAAGCAGCAATGGCAATATGTCCCTTCTCTTTTTCAAATGAAGTGCTGTGTCCTATCACCTGACTTACCTGTTTGGCCATTATATCTTTCTTCTGTGGTTCTTAAATATTGCAAGACCATAGTACTGGTTTATTAGTTACAGTTGATTAATCTCTCCGCTCTTTGAATCATCTGTAGAATTATTTTGGCTATCTCTGTTTTGCGCTGAATTCAGTTTTACTACAGGTACAATAAACCACTCCAAGCTTCTGTTCGTGCTGTCACCAATGGAATTTTGTGGGAACTTAAACGAGAAGATTTTAGAGGAATTCTTGTGTCAGAGTTTTCTAATTTGTCTTCATTGAAGCTTCTGCGTTCTGTAGATCTTCTATCAAGATTGACAATTTTACAACTAAGTCATATTGCAGATATGGTTTCAGAAGTTCCCTTTTCTGATGGACAGACAATAGTAAATGAGGTACCTATTTCAAATTTCTTCCCTTGCCTGCTTACAGTTTCCTCCATTTTAAATGATAATTTTTCTTTACGACAACTGCCTTCTGCTTGCGATTTTCTCTTAAACATGATTTGGATTTGTTTGCAGAAACAGGAACCTTTGGGCCTATACATTATCCAGAAAGGGGTTGTAAAAATTACGTTTGACATGGATTTAGTAAAATCTGAAAATGCATCAAGTCTCCTGTGTGAAAACCAAAAGCAGGATGATATACAGAACAAAAAAAGCATAACAGTCGAGAAGAGTGAAGGGAGCTACTTTGGGGAATGGACACTTCTTGGGGAACACGTTGCCTCTTTGAGTGTCATTGCTGTTGGTGATGTGGTATGCGCTATCTTAACTAAGGAGAAGTTTGATTCAGTTGTGGGTCCTTTGGCAAAGCTCTCACAGGATGATCTTAGGTATGACAAAAATTTAGTGAAACAGAAGTTACCAAAGCAAAAGAAAAAAGACGTCTACATCCTTTGTTTAACATTTTGGGTCTGATAGATGTATGATGTAAAGTGATTTAAGTCTTTACTTTTTCTTTGCATCTATGACTAAAAATGTTTTGCAAACATTTATGTAGGGCAAAGGACCATCAAACAATTCTCTCTTCAGAATCTGTCCAAAGCTTTGACACTTTGATGCTTGAAAGATTGCAGCTTGCTGATTTGGTGAGGTTCTTTTTACTTCTTCCTAATGTATTTTCAGAAAACCTGTTAATAGACAGATGTTTGAATCTATTAGCTATTTGTCCAGGAGTGGCAGACTTGCTTATATTCAACTGACTGCAGTGAGATTGGCCTAGTTCGTCTAAGAGACTCAGGTTGTTTTTCTGCATTTCATCTGTTGTTTTGTTACGACCTCATTAGTACTCTTTGTTTTTAATGCTGATATATGCAGAACACATTCCTTTGGGGGCCTTTTCTCTCTTGGTTTTACTTTGTGTCTGACCAGTAATACCTTTTAGAAACAGTTTGTGGGAGTACTAGAATCTTGATGATTGTATTCAGTTAAGGAATGAAATTTTTTCTCATCTTTCTGCAGATAAGATGTTTAGCTTGAAGAGGTTTTCAAAGCAGAAAATTAAAGTGCTTGGGAAAGAAGCACAAGTATTAAATGAGAAGAATCTATTGAAGCAAATGAATACAGTAGCTTCAGTACCTCAAGTTTTATGTACTTGTGCTGATGAAATTCATGCTGGCATAGTTCTGGACACATGCCTGGCTTGCTCTGTGGTAGCAATACTTAAAAACCCCCTTGATGAGGAGTCAACACGTTTCTGTGCTGCATCAGTTGTCATTGCTCTGGAAGATTTGCACAATGTAAGTTGACTCCTGGTCCTAGTTATTATAAGCACATGGTAATTTCAGAATTTAACTCTTTTCCTTATTCCTTCCATTATCAGAATGGCATACTTTATAGAGGTGTTTCTCCTGACGTACTAATGTTAGACCAAACTGGCCATATCCAGGTAAATATTGCTCTTGTACTGTATTGCCTTCAGAGTTTTTCTTATGTAGAACACTGTTTATGACAAGGTTCTATTACAATCTAGGCTTGCATGGTTTGTTGTATAAGAAAATTCAATACCAATCTAGATCTCTTCATTATTGAAGGGGAACCTTTTTCTGTATCTATAGGTTCGTGAGATTGAGCCGTGGAATCAACCACTGATGCTTGTGTCAGGGTAGGCTGCCTACATTTACCTCCTTGGGATGCGCTCCTTCCCTAGATTCTGTGTGAATGTCGGATGCTTCGTGCACCGGGCTGTCCTTTTTAAATCTTTGTATTTTTAATAGGCTTCCAATATAAAACATTGCATAACGAAATGGGTGAATTATCAATCTTAGTATAAAGCTAGATCTTCACTTTGGTATTACAATTTCTGCACAAGAATCTATATCTTTTTTTTTTTCATTTCATAACAATCGTTGTATTGCCTAATGATTCATGCTTTGTTATATTTCATCACATAATGATTCATGCTTTGTTATTTGCTACTGAACCACATAACTCCAACATATAATACCTACATAACTATTTCGTGAAACAACGGTGAAAACCTCAAATGGTCCGTAGTTATAGTGATAGGTTTATTATGGTCTTCGATATATACTATAAAAAATAGGTTTTAGGCCTAACTCACACCCCAAAAGCTAGCTCAAATGGAGGAGGATTGCTCAAGCCTTATAAGGAGACCACCCATATTATTAACCACTGATGTGGGACTTTTTCTATCTTTAACATATACTAGTGATTAGTGAATATAATATCCTTTATATATGCAAAAAGTGGACAATATTTGTCCAAGTCAGTTTAACACCCTACAATTAATGGAAAAAGGCAAGTGGGTAGCAAATCTGAAGTAAAAATCAAAACAAATAAAAGAAACCAAATTTTCTTCCAAGATATAAAGATAGGGATAAATACTTATGTTTTACGGCTAAGAATGTTTTATGTCAATAGATACATAATGGTTTCAATGGAGGAAGAACAATGACATACTGATGTATTTAGTTAAGCTGATGGTTGTACTAGAATAGTGAGGAGCATTCAAAGGATGATTTGTTGGTGAGATTAGTGATTTGCAGCTCAAAAATAATAACGAGAGCTCCAATAGGACCTCTTACTAGCCCACTGCCATAGCAGGTCCATCCTTTAGCAGTAATACCTCTGCTCATCTCTTGAACTCCCTGTTGGAACCATATAAAGGGAATCCTTTGGAATGCCTGCAGAGTGGGGCTGTTAGTTGGGACGGAATGGACAGGACGAGTAAGGGGGATCAGGATAGGACAGGACATGGTAGGAGAAAAGGGAAGATTGAGTAGAAGGGGCCGGGTTCGGGGGACTGGGAAGGGGTACTGCACCGGCCCACATCCCGGTGCCTGGTGGGCCGGGTTGTATCGGGATGTGATGGGGGTGGGTTGGGACTGGACAGGATGGGATCTAGGGGAATTTTTTTTCTTTAAAAAAATTGTATATAAACACGGGAATATTTGAACAAAAATAATTACAAGGCTTAAAAAATCCTCCAATTTTATTTGATAAAAAATTGAACTTTATATTTTTTTATACAATTTCTAATTTGCAAAATAGTATTTCAAGTTCAAAAGTTGCAAATAACTCAGTAAAATTTGCCTTAAAAGAAAACTATTCAAAAGTTGCAAATAACTCAGTAAAATTTGCCTTAAAAGAAAACTACATAATTTTAGAGACTCCTTCCAATTGTGCTATAGTTTCATGCATCTCTTCCATTAAAATTGGAACATCTTTGTCAAATTCCTCGCATTCACTGTTGCAGCTTCCTATTGGTAGGATCTCATTATAAATTGTGTCATCTTTATCATTAACCTCTGGGTGGCCAAAGTTTCTTCTCTTCGCTTTGATCCAATCTCTGAATAAGACTGCAATGTTTAAGTTGTCCCCCCGCCAACAAGTGTCTTTGCTTTTTCGAGATGGAACCTGTGTACCAAACAAAGACGTATAATTGAGGTTGATAGTTGAAACTTGTTCATTCCCCAAGCTAGTTGCCAATTTCACTCTCAATTTCCAAATAATTAATAGCATATAAAATATTTCAATATGGAGTAGGAAGTTGCAAATTACATAGTAAAATTTCAATACTCCTGCAATTTTTGAGAGAGATTAAAGAGACGGTAGGAAGATTTGTGTGAAATGAAAATGGAGTATTTATTGTTGAGAATTAAGGCCAAAGTGTAATTTCTTAAACTTGTGGATTAAAAATAAATTTTAGGAGTTTTGGGGGCCATTTCTAGCCGTTTCAAACAGCTATTTCTTCTGAAGTGCTGTTGGGGTAACAACTATTTTGGTGCAACTTTTAAAATAGAATTCCGTTTATAACAGGACCGAAATTCAGATGGGCTAACCGAAATTACTATGCTGCCAGTCGAAACAATTTCACCAAACAGTTTGCACGGCAAAAATAGCTTACAGGCTCGTTCTATATACTGGGAAAGAGAAGCACTTATACCACAGATAATTCTATGTTTTGTTTAGTTTTGTGACCTACTGAAGATATTTACTTTAGTAATAATCCCGATAAACTTCACTTCAGGTTCTATGAAATTAAGGTCCTTTTGATTGTCCCACATTTTGGTTGAGTCAGGTCAATTGGAGAAGAAGTCTGGTTTGTTTGCTTATTTTACTTTTTACTGCTGCTCAGTTAAATGTTTGCAATTCTCCATTGGTTATGGAGATTTTCTGCCAGTTTTACATACTTAGCCACTTAGGGGACGATTTGTATTCAGTGGTACATATTAAGGACCAAGACAAACCTTCCACTGTACATTGGGGACCGTTTAGATTCTTTCCTCTAAATGACCCTGGAGAGTATGTTGCTGGATAATTACTTTTTTTCAATATTGATATTCCTTTATTGATTTTCTGTAGCTAGTGGAATTCAGATTTGCCAAGAAGATTTCTTCTGAGTTGGATGAGAGGACATTTACCATATGCGGAATGGCAGATTCTCTAGCTCCAGAAATAGTCCAAGGGAAAGGCCATGGCTTTGCTGCTGACTGGTAAAATCCTACTTCCCTATCGGCCAAAATTTATTCAAGTACTACATATGACTGAAAAAAGTTAATTCAGTAATTAAAGGATTGCAATTATGGAGATGAAGAATTGGTCATCTTGGATCTATTCTGAAGAAACCTAGTTTAACAGAGAAGAAGTACAATCGAAAGCAATTAGTGCAACATTTTGAAATTGCCCTAATTATTGAAATGCTTAAGAGAAGTTTTACAAAGATGCATGGTCTGCCTATCGTGATGTCTAAAATACAGTTGGTTATCCAAGCGATTCAGTGAGTATAATGATGTGATGCAAACATCACTAACGAGCATCAGCAGCCATTTATCCCTCTTACCCTTGGAATATCTCAAAGTTTGAAATAATTACTATAGGCTAATAATGCATCACATACTACCAGATCAGATTCTTAGTCTGATTGATTAACTTTAAAGAAGTGTATAGTTATCATGCTTTGGTAATTATTTTAAGATGGCAGTTATCTGGAAGTTGTGAATCTTGAAATGATAAGTGTCCCGTCTCTTCTGACTGTAAAATTACAAATGTGAGTCTATCATTTTGTTTTATCTTCTATGTAGTGAGTGGTTGTGTGCATGTGTATATATTTTGTGTGATACATCAAAGGGGGAAAGGATATTTACCCATGACCTCATTGTCATGAGGTATGAGTTTAGCTTTACACTTACCGAGCTGTACCCTGAAGACATGCACAATAGGATCGTTACTGCCTCTAGAATTGTTCTTAATCTAATGAAGATTACTCATTCATGAGAGAGATTATTCACTCGAGTTAGAGCAGTGTTTGGAAGGCAAACTTGCAGCCGTACCTGTCTGGTCTTCTCTTGTTTCTTTTCTGGGATTTGGAATGAGGAGATAATGAAGTTAGGTAGGTTGCTCTTTCATGGTGAAAGTCATTTAGAAACAATCCAAACGCTTCAAAATGATGAAGTTTATAGTGAAAATATGTAGAAGTAATGTAATTTAATTCTTAAAACCCTTGAAGGAACAAATGTCTCAGGTTGGTTTGTTTGTGAAGGGAGAAGCTGCTGCAAATTGAGTTAACTGGAAGACAATGATGAGTGACTTGTAAGGCCACCTACTCAAGCGTTTCCTACTTTCCCTCTGTGCTTTCTCCTTGAAGAGTAAATCAAATTTCCTAGTGTCCTCCCCCCCTACCCTCCTCCTCCTCTGGGGAAGAGAACTGGAAAGTCTTCTAACACTTGCATTGACTACCATGTCTTCGGAAGCGTCTTTTAGTTGCTTCACTGGACACACTTCTATTTTGAGCAAGCAACTTTGTAGAGATGTCATGCTTCTTCGAGCCTTCAGCTACATATAGATTTCTCAAAATGTCACGAGTGCTTATTTTGTTGCACAAGCTATTTCTCCAACTTATATTCTTGACTGACATTTGCTAGTTGAAATTGGCAGGTGGGCTTTGGGAACATTGATCTACTTCATGCTACAAGGTGAAATGCCATTTGGATCATGGAGAGAGAGTGAGCTTACATTTGCAAGGATTGCGAAAGGACAGTTGACACTTCCACATACATTCAGCCCAGAAGCTGTTGATCTCATTACCAAGGTATCACCAGGTCTAAAAGAATTGATTGTTTTTATACATAAGAGGATTGGAATTGGAAAAATGACTGATTATATATTATGACTTAGAAATGCATTACTTTCTTATCCATGATTCCATTCTTTTTGTCCTTCAAACCAACAGCAAGGCTATTGGTTTTTTTTTTTATACAAGTTCTCCAATTTCTTGGTATCCTTTCCAGTATCTTGACATAAATTTTGTGCCAGTTACTTCAAGTTGATGAAAAGCTAAGACTCGGAAGCCAAGGTGTTGACTCTATTAAAAGTCATCCCTGGTTTCTTGATGTTGATTGGAAAGCAATAGCAGATCATCGAAGTCCTGTTCCTGCAGAGATTCTCTCTCGTATAAGTCAACGCTTGGAAAACCATGGTGATGAGAACATAGCTTCCCTACATTCCCCTAAACGTGATATGGAGGAGCTTAACACTCCAGAGTGGCTTCAAGACTGGTAGCACATTTTTATTGGAGTTCTGCCCATCACATTCCATGATGACGCTACCAACAAAATTGACCAGTTTATTGTTTCATAACTGTCCGTATTGGAGACTCAATTCAAATGAACTGAGTGAGGTGGTGCATCTAGATCATGTTCTCCTGTTCATCAACATGTGGCCCTCCTAGAGAGAAAATGTCTTGCTGCTTTTCTTGGACATTCATTTGCTTATGCTAGACGTATTATAAGATTCATACTTATATTCTTTTGTGAAAATTTACCATGCCTATGTAAATACGTAATACGTAAATCAAACACAGTCCTTATATTGCATCCTAACAAGTCTCCCCATCCCACTCTATCAAAAAAGAAAATATGTATTACTTAAAAGTGTTCATGGCTGAGAGAAGCCATGTTGCACCCAGTTTATCAGATTTTTGGTCTTATATTTGTTTTTAAAAAAATGAAGAGTTTTTTGTTCTATAAAGTATTCTCCAAATGGAGCTGTGTTTCTTTGTTTTTGAACCTATTGTTGTAGTTATTTGAGGTTCCCTGTGCCTTGTATTGAGTGATGAAGATTTCACCAAAAGCATGATATACTGATTGCATTTGGTTTGTTGAGAGAAGCAACTAAATGGATTGATGGACATATTCTTTGGCTTAGCTAACTTTTGCTATGTTGTTTGTAATTGCAATGAGTTATTGTTTGCAAAATAGCCCCTTGTATGATGCAGATTTTGTAATAGTAGTTGTAGCCCCACTTCTCAGTTGAGTCGACAAACAAATATTCAATAGAAAAGATGGAAGAAGAGCACAAAATGATATTTAACTAATATGGCACTTAGGATGTTAAGTACAACCCTAACGAATTTTCTGCTTTATTTTGGGCTATCTAAGTAGGCATATTTGGATATCGATATGGCACTTAGAATCATGTGAATCTTAGAATTCTTTGCGGATCTGAGTTCCCACTTCAGTTAATTCATTATGATATTTGTGGTCCAATGAATGTGAGGGCAAGGTCTGGTGCTACATACTTTATTACATTTATTTGATGATTTCACGCGTTTTGGTTATGTCTATTTGATTTCTCATAATTCTGAAGCACTTGAGTGCTTTAAAAGATATATGAATGAAGTTTAAAATAAATAAGATGAAAGCATATAGGTTTTAAGAACTGATCGAGGACGTGAATATTTGTCAAAAAAATTAAATAATTATGTATTGAAAAGGGATTATTAGATAATTAACTACTCTTTATACACTTCAACAAAATGGTGTAGCTGAAAGAAGGAATAAACCATCATTAGAGATAACTAGGTCAATGATGGCCCATACAAATTTGTCTATCTCTTTTTAGGGAGATGCATTATTGATTGCAGCCTACATATTGAATAAGGTGCCTTCTAAATCTGTATCTTCGATACCTTATGAACTTTCGACTGGTCATAAAACAAACCTGAATGATCTACGACCTTGGGATTGTGCTGCATATATTAAAGATCGTTTTGGTGAGTTTGGTACACTAAGTCTGAATGGAAAGAAATATATCTTTATAAGATACTCAGAACACTCCAAAGGGTATGTGTTCATTGATGAATTGAAGGATGGAAATATTACTAAAATTGTATCACGAGATGTTAGATTCTTGAAAAATGATTTTTCCAAAAAGGATGGAATAGATGAAGGTGGGCCTCTATACGAAATGTTGAATTCAGAAGATTAGGTAATGCTGTCAGGCATACTTGATAACTCAATGGATCAAAAAATGATTTCCGATCCAAGTGGGAGTTATGAATTCCAAAATTCTATAGAGGAATATGAACTTGAATTACGTAAGAGTACAAGAAAAGATAAACGATCTTATGAGATTGAGGATTATGTTTTCTTGGTATCTCCTACAAAATTGGATGAACCTACTTCTGTAACTGAGGCTTTATAGAGCCCTAAAAGGGATGAATGGTTAAAAGCGATGAAAGAAAAATTAGAGTCCATGAAAATCAACAAAGTATGGGATATAGTTGACCTTCCTAAGGAATGTAAAGCTATTGGGAATAAATGAATTGTCAAAGTTAAACGATAATAGGATAGGTCAATAGAAAGACACAAAGCACGATTGATGGCAAAAGTTCTACTCAAGAAGTTGGAATAGACTAAAACTTTTTCACCAGTTGTGAAGTTTACCTCCATATGATTACTTTTAGCTACTATTGCACGTTTAGATCTAGAATTATATCAAATGAATGTGAAGACCGCTTTTCTCAATAGAGAATTAAATGAGGAAATCTACATGGAACAACCAGTAGGTTTCGTCGTTAAGGCCAAGAAAGAAAAGTTTGAAAATGGAAAAGGACTTAAATTTGTTTGAAGGTAGTGGTATCTGAGATTTCATAAGAAGGTGATGTCATTTGATTTCACCGTGATTGATGAAGACCATTGCATCTATGTGAAAAAATCTAATGAAAATTTTGTAATTCTTTCTCTCAATGTAGATGATATTTTATTAGTTGGAAATAATTTTGAGTATGTGGAAATTGTCAAGTCATGACTTTCAAAATCATTTGATATGAAAGATATGGGTGAAGCAGACAATATATTGGGTGTTAAGATCCAAAGAGACAGTTTCAATTTTTTTTTGAGTTTATATCAAGAAACTTACATAAGGAGAATATTGAAACGTTTTCGAATGAATAGTTTCAAATCCATTGATACTCCTGTAGTAAGTGGTGAAACTTTAAGCCTTGAAATGTGTCCAAAGAGTGAAAAAGAAAATGATGACATGTCCCGAGTTTCATATTCTAGTGCTGTCGAAAGTTTGACGTATGTTATGATGTGTACTCACCCAGACATTTGTTATGTCGTAAGTCTGGTTAGCAAGTATCAATCCAATTTTGAAAGATATCATTGGAAAGTAGAAAAGAGAATATTCTGATACATGAAGGGGATTGTGAATCATAAACTATGTTATAGTGGATCTAATTTATTCATAAGAGGCTATACATATGATGATTGGGTTGGTGACCGGAATGATATAAAATCAACATTCGATTTTGCTTTCTTACTTATGGTGGAGCTATTTCATGGAAAAGTAAGAAACAAACTTGCACTACTCTATCAACATGAAATTTGAATTCATGACTTGTGTGTCTACAGTACAAGAAGTTGTTTAGCTAAAGAGATTCTTTGAGCATTTGAATATTGCAAAGAACTCTAAGGGCCCATGATTTTATATTGTGACAGTCAAGCGGCTATCACATACACGAAGGATCCTAGGTATCACAGCAATATCAAATACATTGACATCAAGTATAACTTTGAGAGAGACATAGTAGCAAATAGAGAAATAAATTAACAATACATTTCTACTCGTGAAATGATAGTTAATTCTTTTACACAGACAATATCTAGAGACTTGTTTGAGAAACATGTTATGTCTCTAAGTTTGCGTAGGATATGATAATATTTATGTATTGTAAAATAACTTGAATGTTATATTATTCTCATCAAAACCTGACTATTTTGAATTCATATCTCATGTGTATGTGATAATGTTATAGAAATAGAAAGTGTCAGACAAGTCACGAAATTGACTCTCTCACACGATCAATTACCTCTTACGTCGGAGAAACATGAACAAATAATTTCCACTATCAAATAATGACTTGTTTTATAAGCCAAACAAGAGTCTCTCTTAGAATATGATTTTGAGAATCATTAAAGAGAGAAAATTGGGTTAAACATCTAAATATGTTTAGAGAAAGGTTTGTACGATGTTGGATAATCTAAAAAATTAGACACATACACAGTATAAGGTGAAAACATTGTAACACATGTTTATACCACGTGTGTTATGCGATCAATGGGCTAATGAAAGAATGGTTCCCTTCTTTTTCATTGTGTGAGATCCTGAAAAATTAAACCAACTTTTCATTGAAATACCCTTTGACCTTTGTTGTTTCTTGAAGTTTCGATCGGTGTTGCTACTTTAGCATGTTATTAATAGCCTTGATCGATGTGGCAATGCAATGCATGTCTAGGAAAACAATTGATATGGAACAGATAGATTCAAGTAGAAAGGGAAGATGATTAAAATGAACAATTTAACTTGTATACACAAATCGGCTATTACACTCGAGTGCAATTGTGTATATAAAGCTAAACACGAACTTTTTCTCACTTCTTTAAGAGGATGAGAGATTTAATAAGTAACTACTGAAGTAGTGAATGAAGTCTGGGTATTGAGAGTAATAGTATTCTCATAAAGGTAGTGAATTATTTCCACATGTGATTGGATTCCTATGTAGGGCCTGTAAAACCTTAAAGGTAAGCTCTTGATGCTCACATATTGGGGTGTGTATTGATCGGTTCAATTCGGTTTTAAGTATTATAGGTTCGATTTATCGATTTTTTATTTTTAAATATGCTAAACCGATAACCAAACCAATAAGATATTTGTTATCAATTTTTGGTTTTTAACGGTTCGGTTTTTTGTTCAACCAATAAGAAAATGCTTTAAAAATAAATATATGACTTGTCTAATAATTTGACGTAAAATAAAAAATAGAGAAATCAAATTACTCATTGAGTGCAAAAATTCTGCGTAGTGTAGTAAAAGTATAGTCAATACTAACAATTCACAACCCTAGTCGTTGTCTAACCCTTGCCGTCGTCGTTGCAAACCTTACCTGTCGCCGTTCTTATTTCTTTAGATTTTGACATTGTAAACCTAAGACTACTGTCGTCGTTGCAAAGCTTACCCATTACTGTTCTTATTTCTTTAGGCTTTGACATTGTGAACCTAAGACTAAAGTAATACTAAAACCTAAAGGGTAAATACATAGAGCAGAGTTAAGTAGTATTAATTGTGTAGGCTCCTTATAGTTATAGTCTAATATAGTAATTCTATTAATAGTTTTTGTTTGATATTTATGTATGACTAAAAATTAAAATAGTAAACTATTATATTCTTAATAGGTTATCGGTTAACCCAATAACCAAATATTAAAAAACCAATATTGAACCGATAACCCAATAATATTTTTTTTATAAAATTATTAAATAACTGTTAATGCAATAACCCAATAACAATAAACCAATAACACTTTTTTCGGTTCGGTTTATCGGTCGGTTCACTTTTTGCACACCCCTACTCACTAATTGCACGAACTATTTATCGTATGAATTGTGTTTTTAGTTAATGTGCGAAGTGGGAGATGTAAGTTTTTTGGGTTGTGGATCCCATATGGACCGACTTGATTCGATTTGGACCGACACGACCCAAAGTTATTTTCTAAAAAAAAGATAACTACAAATTTAAAAGGGGTGGAAACAGTTACAAAGTAACTGCTCCAACGTAAAGATACTCCCTTTTAAATTGGTTTATTTCATGCTTCTCTGAAAAGAATAGAGAACAAAAGAGTGAAAAACAAGAAAAACAAATTCTTTCTTCATAAGAACATCGACAAACAAATTGACATTTAGTTTGTGAAATGTAATCTTTGTTTCACAGTGTTTCGAAGAGTGACTATGGAGCAATTAGTTTTTGTAGCAAAATCAAGGACATCCTCTGCAAATTTAAGGTACACAATTCATCGATCTTGCTCTGTATTCTTACATCTATTGAACTATCTAAGATATTTTTTTTGTAAAAGAATATTAGTTTTAATGTAAAGAATAAAAAATATTAATTTATTTACTGTATTTTTCATATTCTATTTTCTACAACAACAACAACAGATTTAACAACAACAACAATAGATTTAACAACAACAACAACAATAGATTTAACAACGACAACAACAACAACAATAGATTTAACAACAACAACAATAGATTTAACAACAACAACAACAATAGATTTAACAACAACAACAACAATAGATTTTGTAACTTTCCCAGTACTTAAAGTAAAATATCTTTCTATCATAGAGATAAAATTATGAACATGTTTCGTCATAAATCAAGGGACAAAAGCAATTAAAATATTTTGCTTTGATTCAATAAGATCATTATAAAATTCTTTTTGAAAACCAATCTGTTCTTCTCTATTAAAATTTTTAAAGAACCATTTTCGATAATAATAATAATAATAATAATAATAATAGTAACGGTAAAAAATAATTTAAAAAATAGAAAAGTAACAAAGAAAGGGGAAAAAGAAGAAGAAGATAAATGATGAAAAAGAGGAAATGAATGGGGGACAAAATTTAACCAAAAAATAAAAGAACGGGGAATGCGAGAAAACGTAGGGGTGTGGTGGTTAGGGGGGGATTCTTATTAATTTCATATAGTTATATCAATTTAAATATATAGCTTATAAAAAATATTATTGTATTTTAAAAAAATCAAGGAAAAGGAAGAATTATAAAAAGATCTTCATTTAAAAAAAATTATATGATATTTAAATTTAAATTTAAAAAATGTTTTTATTAGCTTAAAAATAAAAATTCTTAGGCAAAAGAATTCTAAATGAACTCTTATTATTTCAATAACTAATCATTTTCAGATATTGTAAAATAAATTAAAATATATTTAATTTTTATATTAAATTAAAGTATAAATATAAAATAATAATAATAATAATATGATGATAAAAATAATAACAGAAATAATAATAATAATAATATAATAATAATAATAATAATAATGGCAATAATAGCGAGAATAATATTATTAATAAGAAAAATAGTAATAATAATAAATAGTTGTAGTAATAGTAGTGAAAATAATAATTAAAAAATAAAAAATAACAAATAACAAATAAAGAAAAGAAGATAAATGAGGAAAAAGAGGAAACTAGGGGTGTGTGGAGTATTTTATCGAAAATATCATTGAAACTTCAAGAAACATCAAAAATATCATTGAACTATCCAAAAAGATTTAAATACACCTCTCATTCACTTACTTGACTAAAAATACCCCTCAGTCCACCATTTTGGTCCACCCTTACCTTTAAAACTAACATACCTATCTTAAATTAATTTTATTATTATGTGGCCGATTTCTATTTGCTATATTAAAATGAGCAACTTTCACATATAGCAAACATAAAAATTATATTTGTATGTTATGGCTATAGTTTGCATAATTGCGCTCCATAGCAAATTTTATGTTTGCTATGGAGCTTTTGATTTGTATAATTCGCTACAAACATCTAATTTTATACAAATTGTTCAGTTTTGTATAAATTCATTTATACATTGTAATTTGTATAATAAGATATGTATTTGTATAATTATAAGTGTATAAGACGAAAATATATGTATTTGTATTTGTATATATATTTTTCTCTCGCTTTATACAAACACAAACACATTTTATACATTTTATACCGAAATGTATAAAATGTCTAATTGTATACCGAAAATGGCTAATTGTATACCGAATCAGATGACTAAAAAAGGAAATGTTTGCTGCGAATTACAATTAAAATAAACTATGACTATAACATTTAATTTGAATTAATAATTTATTATTTCATATAATTTTCCCAATTAAAATCCCACATTCACCCCTTTATTTAGCCCATCCCATGACCCAATTACCCATCTAATAAAAACACCATACCCTTTACTAATAACACTATTTTATCTAACTCAAATTTATAAATAATACAAATGCTAATTTTAATCTAACATTGTTTAATTTTAACTAACCAAATACATATATTAATAAAAATTGAATTTTTGTTAGATTTTTTTTTGTGCCTAGACTAATTATAGAAACTTTCACAAAAATATAAATGCAAGTTAAAATTCGTCTTTATTATTTATGATAATATAATAGTGATATTTTGTACCCAAACCATTATAACCTATGGCAAATTAAATTTCGCCAGTTGAGTTCTCCCACTAAATATATATATATATATAGCCACACAATAATACATTACTTAAGACTTTAATTTACAATAAATGCACATACTTCTTTTTAATTACAAACATAGTTTTTAAAATACAAACATATCAGAAAAAATAATTTACGAATTTAATTTAATTATATAATTTCGATTTACTTCTCTCCTCTTTTTCGGATTATGTGCCTAATTTTTGGAGATTATAATTATGATATTAAATTTTCTTATTTTTTATCTCCCCAATTACACTTTCTCAAAAGTTACGGTGTTTTCCAAATATTATTTTACTAGTGTAACTGGCCGCGCTTCACGCGGTCCTAAAAATCATACTTTCTCTGTCTGTTTCATTTTATGTGACACATTTTTCTTCATAGTCCGTCCCCACAAATATTATTTTATTATAATTAAATAGAATTTACCACAAATTTTAAAAGCCTTTTTTTTTCTTAAACAACGTATCAAGTCAAAGGGTGCCACATAAAATGGGACGAAGAGAGTATAAATATAATTAAATATTAATTAGTATTATAATTTTATATAGGAGACAATAATTGTCTTTTCATGATCCTTTAGAATTTAGATTATATATATGTTATTTTATCGAATGAATGTGTTTTCATCTTATAGCTATTAATAACCATCATAGATTGAATTCTATTAAACTTTAAATTGCATATGATATTGGAAAAAAATGATTTTCTCATTAAAAATATACATCATGTCATTCTTCTTTGGCCTAACTTTATATGTTATACAAATTATTTTGAGATAAAAGAAATATCCATATTTAAAAAAAAGACATGTCATTCGTTTTGGGAGCAAATACAAAATCATACCAATCTTTTTTATTTATTTATAAATATAATGAAAAAATAATCATAATTCAATATGAAATTGATTTAATTATTCCTAAAATTACAATAAGACATTTACTCCAATTTTTTTTTATTACATTCCAATCCACACTAATTATGTACAAGTTTGCAATAAATGAAAAAAAAAGTAACAAAATTTGATATAACACTGATGATAATATATTCTATAGTTATAAGAATTACCAAAATTCAATATGAAATTAATATAATTATTCCTACCACTTGCAATAGGGCATTTTTCTTAAAAAAATATTACGTAGAAATTCATAGTATAACTATATACAAACTTACAATAAATAATAAGAGTAGCAAACAATGATATATTACTAATGATGACATGTTTTTCAAGCTTGAATTTGGACAAATACTTCTCACAAGTAAGGGAAAATTGTACTTTATTTCCTAACAAAAAAAAAATCTGCACCAAAATACAATATAAAATGAATAATTGTGGAAAAAGAAAAAGAAATAAAAAAGAACCTACGAAATAACTTCTTTTTTAGGAAAAAGAGTTCAAATGAAGGAGCACATTAATAATAATGAAGAATTGAAGAGAAAGCTTAGAAATGGAAAAGAAAGAATGTTACGCGGTAGAAATGACTTCCTTTTTAGTACTTATAGTAATAAAAAAGAATAGTAACATAAAATTGAAGTAAATAACGAATTTGGATAATTATAAATAAATGAGTATTAAGGGCATTAATTATGCCTAATTGAGTTTTTACTGTAAATAAACTTGCATTAATAATTGAGGGGTAGTGGGCTGCTAGATTTAATTGGGGTTTTACTGCATTTGATTGCTATGTTTAATTAAGCCACATCACATTTTCTATATTCAAAACACATTTTTATTCTTCAACTACAAATGAATTAGATTAACACTTAATTGTATATTTTTTGTTTGTTAATTTCAATTCTTTCATTATTAATGTTGGTGAAGCTAAAACAAATTTCGTTAATTTTATTTTTGTAAACATTTAAAAGAAGCCAAAAAAGTAAAAACAAAGAATGTAAAGAATAAACTTCGAAAATCTTTCTAGCTTTCATATTTTTCTACGTGTTTATTTTTCTAAAAATAAAAAAAGTATGTCTATATTTTATTTATGATTTACATGAGGTACATTTATAAAAAAAAAGAGTATGTTGTTAGTAGTAATTTGTAAGCACTATTATTAAAGAATGTAGATGCTTCTAGAGCTGTGAGTAACTATCATTTTCATATTTTGGATGATAAAGTTAGTATTTTTACATGAGAAATCGATAAGAACAATAATTATATTCTTACTTTTCGAATAGTGAAAGTTCATTACAATATGTCTCTCGGTTCGAGAAATAAAATTGGAAACTTTTTAAATGTTTTCAAGTGTTCTAAATTCTTCATTCATATTGAAATGTCCTAATAAAATACATAAACTTTCAAAAGGCTAAAATATCAACAAATCAAGAAAAAGAAAGAAGAAGAGATCAACATAAATAATATAATAACAAAAGAAAAAAAAATTACAAATACACCTTCGGACCTTAACTTTCTTGAAAAAAATTTAGCACAACATTCCCCCTTCATTCTTGTCACACGAAAATTCAAACTCCTACAACTCAAAGTTAAAATAACAACGAATCAAGAAAAAAAAGCATAAATAATATGATAACAAAAGAAAAAAAGATTACAAATACATCTTCGAACCTTAACGTTCTTGGAAAAATTTAGCACAATATTTCTCTGCATTCTTGTCACACGAAAATTCAAGCTCCTACAACTCAAAAGAAAATCAAGAATAATTAAAAAGAATAAACATGTAAATGAGGTTCTGACAGTAATGAGAAAATATATTTATATATGAGAATTTTATGAAAATATAAAAATGAAGGGAAGATAAAAAGATTTTGTAACTGATTTGAAATTATAAGGCTTAATTGGTAAAACTCATTTAATAGAAAATAAATGTGATTAAAATTTGTCATAATTTAAGATTTAAAATTGAAGAAGTGTTTACTCTATTTTTTTTATACATAAAAGAAATACAACAGAAGAAAAAGGAAGGGTCGTAGGAATTAATAGTATTAATGAAGATATTAAAAAGTGTTATAAAACCATTGAATTGTGGATGTTTCTTTTCATCAACAACATAACGTAATGAACCTATTTAATGTAGACTTAAAGTTGTGCTAACGTATTTGGTTGAAGGATGTAAAAGGGTGTTTTCTAAATCCTATAAAAGGGTAGTCTTTTCATCCTTATGGAACACATATTTGAAGAGTTCAAAGAATACTTCTACTTAATATTTCTATTTGTCCTACCTCCTTGTTTAGTATTATAGTATTTTGCTCTCATTTTAAAACACGTTATCAGCACAAGTCTCTAACCAATTGAGACCTACTTAATTCGAAATTAATTCCTAAAAGTTAATCAACTTTCTTTTAGAGTCATGTATACATTTATGTGTTTATAACATCTCTAATAGGACTTGCATAAATCTTTGATCCGTAATTTAATTACTGCATATATAACTTGTTTTAGGTATTATTATAATACTTTACTAGGCATAATAATCAATACGTTTCAGGTTTATATTTTTATGTTGTTTATATGCTACTAACTTATAACTCTAAATTAAATAGTAGGAAATGTGATAACATGCTAGTTAGAAGACTTGTAAATATTTTCTTGTCATAAATTTATGATAAATATTTGTGTGTCATAAAGAGAGTAGTATTATATTAAATATGACTTGAAAAACTTACAAAAGTTTGACGTTAATAACTATTGAAACTAGACATAAATATTGAAAAATAATTAGAACATATATTAAAACTACCGTTTCATACTTTATGAGTTTACATGTTTTAGTAACATTCTATGTTCATGCATATAATATACTTTATACTAATTCTTAATCATTTGAAACGTAAATTTATCTTTTATTATAAAGAAATCATATCATGTTATTAACTCAACTATTTTATGATAGTTTTCAACATGTCGAATTTGTCAAAGCTTGAATTTGTGGCACTTGACATTTCTGGAAAGAACTATTTGTCATGAGTACTTGATGCTGAAATTCACCTTACCGCTAAGGGTCTCGGTGATTGTATAATCGAAGGAAATAAGGCATCAAGTCAGGATAAAGCGAAAGCTATGAT
>JAJOOO010079333.1:0-25219 GCA_029582685.1 Solanum piurae | reverse complement strand
ATGTTCATGCATATAATATACTTTATACTAATTCTTAATCATTTGAAACATAAATTTATCTTTTATTATAAAGAAATCACATCATGTTATTAACTCAACTATTTTATGATAGTTTTCAACATGTCGAATTTGTCAAATCTTGAATTTGTGGCACTTGACATTTCTGGAAAGAACTATTTGTCATGGGTACTTGATGCTGAAATTCACCTTACCGCTAAGGGTCTCGGTGATTATATAATCGAAGGAAATAAGGCATCAAGTCAGGATAAAGCGAAAGCTATGATTTTCCTTCGTCATCATCTTGATGAAAGCCTGAAGGTTGACTACTTAACAGTGAAAGATCCACTTGAATTGTGGATATGTTTGAAAGGGAGGTATGACCACCTCAAGGCAACTGTATTGCCAAGGGCTCGTTATGAGTGGATGCACTTACGGTTTAAGATTATAAACCCGTAATTGAGTATAACTCTGTTGTATTTAGAATAACTTCCCAATTGAAATTATGTGGGGAAACTATAAAAGATGAGGACATGTTGGAAAAGACACTAACTACTTTCCATGCCTCTAATATGATATTACAACAACAATATCGTGAAAAAGGTTTTCAGAAATATTCTGAACTGATCTCATGCCTTTTGGTGGCTGAGCAGCATAATGACCTTTTAATGAAAAATCATGAAGCCTGTCCCACTGAAAGTGCTCCATTACCGGAGGCACACGGGGTAGAAGCACACGGCCAGTCTGAAATAAGACAAAATAATCGGGGCCATGAAAATGTGTGTGGGCGTGGCAAGGGCAAAAGACGATATAATAATCGTCGAGGTGGTGGTCATAACAAAAGAGAGGACAATATGGGTTCTCAAAATAATCCATCTGAAGGAAGGGGGGATCACTGTCATCGTTGTGGCCTTAAAGGTCATTGGAAAAATGAATGTCGGGCACCTGAGAATTTTTTCAGGCTGTATCAAAATTCCTTCAAAAGAAAAGGAAAGAAAGGTGGTGCCTCATCTTCTAATGCCCGGGTGGAGTCACATTTGACTCTCAAGGATAATGCTCAAGCAGGATCTTCTCAAAAATATTATGAGAATGTTGAGGAAAATTTAGCATTGAAAGATGATGCTTTTGATGGTCTCGATGATATTACTCATCTAGAAGTTGAGGACTTCTTTGGGGATCGCAACTGAAGATTGATAATTGAACTGGGAAATGAATAATGTCGTTATGTGTTTTTAATGTATTACTTATAGTTCATGTACTTAAATTTTGTTTTGTTAAGTTTCGTACTTATTATTATGTATTTTTATTTTTATGAAGATAAATAAAAAATTTCAGTCTTCAATTGGATCCAAGATGAATAATGGAGATATGTGTCTTCTGGACAGTGCCACAACTCATACAATACTAAGAGAAAATAAATATTTCTCTCATTTGGTAATGAAAAAGGCATATGTTAATACAATATCCGGTAGTACAAAATTGATTGAGGGCTCTGGAAGAGCGGCCTTATTACTACTTGGAGGAACAATATTGATAATTAATAATGCATTGTATTGTAGTAAGTCTCAAAGAAACTTATTAAGTTTCAAGGTTATTCGCCAAAATGGCTATCATGTTGAGACTGCAATGAAGGAAAGGTGGAATACCTTTACATTACTATGATAAATGCGGAGAAGAAAACTGTGCATGAAAAATTGTCTGCACTTTCTTCTGGATTGTACCATACAAATAGTGGTACAGTTGAATCACATGCCGTGGTAAACAAAAGGTTTACTGATTCTAATGATTTTATCATTTGGCATGACTGGTTGGGCCATCCCGGTTATAATATGATGCGCAGAATAATTGAGAATTCACATGGGCATACTTTGAAGAACCAAAATGTTCTTCAATCAAAGGAATTCTCTTGTGCTGCTTGTTCACAAGGAAAGTTGGTTATCAAACCATCAGTGGTAAGGTTGGGGTGGAATATCCTGCATTTCTGGAACGGATACATGGTAATATATGTGGACCTATTCACCCTGCATGTGGACCATTTAAATATTATATGGTCTTGATAGATGCATCTACAAGATGGTCTCATGTGTGCTTATTATCAACTCGCAGTATGGCTTTTGCGAGGTTGTTGGCTCAAATAATAAGGTTAAAAGCACAATTTCCAGATTATGCAATAAAAATAATTCGTCTTGATAATGCTGGTGAGTTTACATTTCAGGTATTTAATAATTATTGTTTGTCCACTGGAATAACAGTTGAACATCCTGTTGCACATGTTCATACTCAAAATGGTTTAGCAGAGTCATTGATTAAATGTCTTCAATTGATAACTAGACCATTGTTGATGAGAACAAACTTGCCTGTTTCGATTTGGGGGCATGCTATTTTGCATGCAGCGGCGCTTGTGCGCATAAGGCCAACTAGTTATCATGACATCTCCCCATTACAATTGGTTTTTGGTCAGGAGCCAAATATTTCCCATCTTAGAATCTTTGGTTGTGCGGTATATGTTCCAATTGCTCCACCACAACGCACAAAGATGGGTCCCCAAAGAAGGTTGGGGATATATGTTGGGTATGAATCTCGTTCTATTATAAAATATTTGGAACCTAGAACTGGAGATTTATTTACGGCAACGTTTGCTGATTGTCATTTTGATGAATCAGTATACCCAACATTAGGGGGAGAACAAAAGCAGTTGAGAAATGAGATAGATTGGAATTCACTTTCACTGTCTCATTTAGACCCTCGAACAAATCAATGTGAGCAAGAAGTTCAAAAGATAATTTATTTGCAGAATATTGCAAATTAACTACCGGATGCATTTACTAACCTTCCACGGGTTACTAAATCATATATCCCAGCTACTAATGCTCAAGTTCGTGTTAATGTCCCGATAGGACAAAATGTTAAGGCAAATGAGTCTGGACCACATTTAAAACGTGGTAGACCAATTGGTTCCAAGGATAAAAATCTTCGGAAAAGGAAAGGAATAAATGGTCAAGATGATCATAATATGGATGAAATTGCTCATGAAGAGCTCCGAGACATAATAAATGATGACACCAAAGAGGAGGTCCATGTACCTGAAAATAATGAGAATGAGGAAATCTCTATAAATTATGTCTCGACGAGAAAAAGGTGGAATCAAAATAATATTGTGGTGGATAATATTTTTGCGTATAATGTTGCAGTTGAAATAATGCAACAAGATGAAGATTTGGAACCAAGATCTGTCAATGAATGTAGACAGAGAATTGATTGGCCAAAATGGAAGGAAGCAATTCAAACAGAATTGGCTTCACTTGAAAAATGTGAAGTTTTTGGACCAATAGTCCGAACACCTGAAGGTGTCAAGCCAGTGGGGGAACAAATGGGTTTTTGTGCGAAAACGCAATGAAAATGGTAAAGTCGTAAGATATAAAGCACGATTTGTGGCACAAGATTTTTCACAAAGGCCTGGCGTTGATTATGAGGAAACATATTCTCTTGTGGTAGATGCAATTACCTTCAGGTATCTAATAAATATGACAGTTCATGAAAAGCTTGAAATGCATCTAATGGACGTTGTCACAGCCTATTTATATGGCTCACTAGACCACAATATTTTTATGAAAATTCCTGAAGCACGAAAAGTTCGTGAAACATATAAAAATTCAAAAGAAGGTTGTTCAATAAAGCTTCAGAAATCCTTATATGGATTGAAACAATCAGGGCGAATGTGGTATAATCGTCTTAGCGAATACTTGTTAAAGGAAGGGTATCAGAATGACCCTATTTGTCCTTGTATTTTTATACGAAGGTCAAAATCTGAATTTGTAATAATATCTATTTATGTTGATGACTTGAACATCATCGGAACTCCAAAAGAGCTTTCAAAAGTTGTTGAGTGTTTGAAGAAAGAATTTGAAATGAAAGATCTTGGTAAGACAAAATTTTGTCTTGGCCTTCAGATTGAACATTTGACAAATCGAATAATTATCCATCAATCAACATATATTAAAAAGGTTTTGAAGCGATTTTACATGGATAAATCACACCCATTGAGTACCCCGATGGTTGTCAGATCTCTCGATATAAATAAAGATCCATTTCAACCCCAAGAAAAGGATGAAGAGGTTCTTGGTGATGAAACACCATATCTCAGTGCTATCGGGGCACTAATGTACCCTGCCAACAATATCCGACCAGATATTTGCTTCGCAGTAAGTTTATTGGCGAGATTCAGCTCATGTCCAACAAGAAGACATTGGAAGTGTGTTAAGCATATATTCAGATATCTTCAAGGAACAATTGATATGGGGTTGTTGTATTCTAATGCATCCAAGTCAGAATTGATTGGTTATGCGGATGCGGGATATTTGTCTGACCCACATAAAGCTAGATCTCAGACATGCTATTTATTCACATATGGAGGTACAACTATATCATGGCGTTCAATGAAGCAAACAATAGTTGCTACTTCTTCAAATCATGCAGAGATAATAGCCATTCATGAAGCCAGTCGTGAGTGTGTATGGTTAAGATCAATGACTCAACACATTTTGCAATTATGCGGTCTTTCTGTGCAAACAAAGATTCCAACAATATTGTATGAAGATAATGCTGCTTGCATAGCCCAATTAAAGGGAGGATATATCAAAGGAGACCGAACAAAACATATTTCACCTAAGTTCTTTTTCACACATGATCTTCAACAAATTGGTGAGATAAATGTTCAACAGATTCGTTCGAGTGATAATCTTGCAGATTTATTCACTAAGGCATTGCCAACGTCAACATTTGAGAAGTTAAGATATAAGATTGGAATGCGTCGTCTCCGAGATATCAAATAAAGTTTTCATCAGGGGGAGTAAAATACGCGTTGTACTCTTTTTTCCTTTGCCAAGGTTTTGTCCCATTGGGTTTTCCTGGTAAGGTTTTTAATGAGGCAACACTCAAGGCGTATTACAAGATGTGTGTACTCTTTTTCCTTCACTAGGCTTTTTCCCACTGGATTTTTCCTAGTAAGGTTTTAACGAGGCACATTATCTATAAACATCCAAGGGGGAGTGTTATAAAACCATTGAATTGTGGATGTTTCTTTTCATCAACAACATAACGTAATGAACCTATTTAATGTAAGACTTAAAGTTGTGCTAATGTATTTGGTTGAAGGATGTAAAAGGGTGTTTTCTAAATCCTATAAAAGGGTAGTCTTTTCACCCTTGTGAAACACATATTTGAAGAGTTCAAAGAATACTTCTACTTAATATTTCTATTTGTCTTACCTCCTTGTTTAGTATTATAGTATTTTGCTCTCATTTTAAAATAGAAATGTTACTTATGATTATTTTTTTCTATTTTCATTAAAGAAGTTATTTTTCTTATTTTTAAATAAATTATTTTCCTAGATATTTTCTTTTTAATCAATCAAATATAGGAAAATTAAAATTAATTTCCGAAAAATATTTTGCCCCATACCAAACACACTCCAAGTTGTCAATTAATTGACGGTTGGATTGATCGAAACTTGCCAACATACAAAAACATATATAGTCCAACTTACCAGCACTAAGTAAAATTGCTTGCATCTTTTTGCTAGATGAAAATCGATCCGGAAAAACTTTTTAAATATATAATTTATTTTATTATATTTTTAAAAAAAATATCATTTGGAAAATTATAAAATTACTTCTCTCTCATATTCTCGGATGCATCATGTATCGAGACATATATGATGTATCGCAAATTTGAGTGATATATTCGAAATCGAAACGTGATGTATTGGACTTGAGAGATGTATCCGAAACTAGGATGCGATTTATCAGGACGTTTTGAAATGTATCCGGATTCCACCAAATTTAAGAAATTTTCGTAATTTGAAAAAGAATAGAAATAAGATGTAATTGATTCTTAACACTATGAAATTTGTTTAAAATTCTCAAAAGATATAAGTAATGAAAATTATGACTATATCAAAGAGTCAAACTCCAATGTTCAAACAAGGGCGAATTCATAATTTAAATTTTATGGTTTAGAATTAAATTTTTAATTTTATTACAACTTGTTACTGAATTACAAATCTATTATTGAAATTTTTAACACATACAAAATTTGAGTCAATAATTTATTCGATAGGATGAATCCATAACATTAACAATGCAGCCATTCCAGCATATTAGTAATATTTTCATATAAAACAATGTGTACTAACATTACAATGAAAATAACTTTTAACGGTAATAAGTATATCTATTATCAAATATTAGTTAATTACCGTTAAATTTAATGTTGTTATAGGCTTTAGGGACATTTATAAAGAGTACTAATAGCTACTTAAAATACACATTTAACAATAATTAAGCTATTGCCATTAATTAATTATCGATAAAAATCATTTTGACTTGATATCGTTGCATTCAACAAACTGTTATGAGTATCATGTATGTTAATTACTCATAGATTTGTCATATGACAATGATTGAATAATATATTTTACTTAATTTATCATGATATAGTGCATGTATTATTATTTGAGTATGTATTTTTTTTTTCTCTAAATACAGTTGAACACTAATAGAAGATGGATACTCTCACTAGCTTCCGTATATGCAGTGGTAGAGTGACACTTTTTCGTTGGAAAATTATATTATATAAATATGTAAATTTTTTTATATATATATATAATTACATATTGCTATTACTCAACTTCTTTGTGAATATATAGTATTATTTTATATATTTTAACTTCCTTTAACGAAAATTCGTGTATGAAGCTATATGTATATATATTCGAATTAGGTTCAATGAAACCGTACCCAAAGAACTTTATCTTTCTTTTCCATAAGAAAAAAATATATCTTTTGAGTGACCCATTAACATAGAAATAGAAAAAGAAACAATAAATATCTCAGAGTATGATGGAGCTATAAAAATATAAGAAATGACAGTTCATCTTAGCCCATTCAAAGAAAAGGAAAAAAAAGTTTTTTGTCGAGACTTGCTGAATGATAAGCACAAATCGTTTTCATCATGACTTTTAAGATAAACTCTCACCATCAATGAATTCATTAGTTTTAATTAAGGTAGTAATAATTAGGATAATACACTTTGTTGTACTTCACCAGCATTTTGGTGGAGATGTTAAATAGATGGATTGAGTTGAGTTTGTGCAGAATAAAATGGAGAAAGTCGTCAATGAAATTGTCCCAAATTTTCAAAAAGACACATTAACTTTATAGATGTCCCATTATCCCATAAAATATTAAATATCTTTGTAAATAGACCATTCTGATTCATTTTCTCATCTATGAAGAGCACTTGATGGCCATCCCTTGACCAATTTTCATTAAATTTTAAAATAAATAAAAGTGAGGATAACCCAATCTGAATCTTAACAAAAACACTTCCATCTCTTTTCTTTTTCATTTTTCAGATTCTATCTTCCTTTTCATTAAAATTTGCTCGACATTTTAAGTTTTAACTAAATAAAAGGGGTTGAAGGTTATAGGTTAGGATTTCATATTTATCTAGTATTTGATTAAAAAATCATACTCCCTCTGTCCCAATTTATATGACACTTTTTATTTTTTGAGAGACAAACAATTTAAGTTTGATCGAGAATTTGCGCATGAAATCTTCATTTTTTTTGAAATGAAATTAAATATTTGTAAACTACGTAAAAAGTACTATAAGTCACAACAATTGATAATTCAAAATGTTTAAAAGATCTATGAAAAAATTACGGTCAAAGCTAGACTTTTTGAATCTCGAAATCCGAAAAGTGCCACATAAAATGGGACGGAGGAAGTATTATTTTCTTCATGTATTTGTGATTTGTTGGGGAACACATGTTTAGGGATACAATTTTTTTGAGCTACGACGACAATGGAAGTTGAAATACCCATCCACCACTAGAAAAATAAAGATAGATCAGGGTCGTTGTATCCAATTAATATTTCACCATCGTTTTGTGTTCGTCTTTTTCAGATAAAATTGCAATTTACAGTAAGTTTGATAGTAAACTTGAAAAATAAATTCTATTGAAAATTTGGGGAAGCTAGTGTCTTTATTAATGGTAGAATAGGGTTGGCATTGTTGTCGAAATTCGGTACAAAGATTCTAATTTCGATTTGCGTCGCTACCGGAATTTGTGTTCTCTCTTGTACAGTGGTACCTTGTATTGTGAAACTATCGTGTTCGCCTTTTTTGGATGAAATTGTAATTTACCGTTAGTTTGATAGCAGATCTGAAGAATAAACTCTATTGAAAAATTAGGGAAGATGGTGTATTTAAAGATTTAATTAATTAATAGAGAAATTAACTGAAATGTGACATTTTTTTTATTGGTTTTGGAAAGTAAATTGGCACATTCACGCGCTGATATTTGCGTGTTCACAAACATGGGGGGAAATGGGTTAGAATGGTCTATTTACCAAAGATATTTAATACTTTTATGGGGTAATAAGACGCCCGCAAAGTTAAGGTGTTTTTGAAAATTTAGAACAACTTCAGTGGTGACTTTATGTCTTTTCTCATTAAAATGAGATAAGTTAATAAATAGATGAGTTATAATTCGTTCAAAAGTTACTAAAATAAACAATAAAATGCGGGTTATAACTCAATCTGCACAATTTTTACTAAGTTTTAATTACCTTATTGTTTGTTTAAAATTTTTAGTACCTAATAAAATGACTGTATAACTTATTAAATAAAGAAAATATATTTTTAAAAATATTTTTTGTAAGATTTTTTATGGATCAGTTTGGACTACAATCTATTTTTTCATGAGCAAATTGAAATGGATTGAACTAGTAAATGAATTGAGTAATAATTATTGAGCTAACACATACAATAATGTACACAGTTATATAAGTATTACATGAGGTTAAATCCATATATTAATCCCTAAGAAACTTGTCGAATTGGTTATCTAATTTTGAATTATTACTCCGACTATTCAACAAGTAACAAACAATTTTGGAAATTTTGATTTATTATACTAAATTTAATTTAAAGTAACACAAAATTTAAAGCAAGTTGAAGATAAGTTTGATGTAATTCAGATTAGAAGAAGATTTAGGATCGTGGCAGTTTTTCTCTACGCGTCGCGGAGAGAATGCGGACTCCATTGTTTCGAAAATTATTTCGCGATCAAATATTATAATTAATCTCCGCATCACGGACTTGTTTTCAGACAGTGTTTTTCGACCGTTTTTCATGATTAACTATCTAAAACTCATTTAATCATTACGATAACCTTCCTATCGCAAATCATAACCCTTGAATCCATAATTCAAATTCAAGGTAGAGTTAAAGAGTCAAGTTTTGATAGTTCTTTAGAGTCATTTTGAGAAATCTTTTGCAAACCTTTTAAGCTTGTTTTGAGACTTGAGAATTTGAGTTTGAGGAAGAGTAAAATTGCATTCATTTTTAAAAAAATGATATACGGGAATTAAGTATTTTCAAGAGTAAATGTTTTCAAATTTAAGCAAGAAAGAAAACATCGATTTCAAAAAGAGTTCATGAGCAGCTTTAAGTACCATCTCTTTTAAGAGAAAGATTTTTGAGTAATAATCTCAAACCACAGAAAGAGGAAATCAATGTTTTCTTTAAAACATAATGAGCTAAGTATATTTTGGGAGTAGTATTGAGCACCAATATGGGGAGAGAGTTCGTACAACTCACAACCCCCAAAACCATGTAGCCAACGTGGGTAGAAAGGGTCATACTTTTTAGATGATTTCTTATTGCATTAAAGCATAGACTAGTGGATTCACTTAGTTGAGGAGTTCTATACCCCGGCAAGGTATATGATAGTTCTGGTAGCGTGGGCGAGACGTTGTATCATCACATATCTCATAGTGATGGTTGTCGGTTAGAAAATCTCCCAAACAGAGTTTATTTTGTATTTTTATGTACAATTGAGATATTATTGTATTTTCAATACATTGAGTCGTTATCTACTATTTTAAATGCTTATATAAACTACATCTTTATCGTTGTTTTATATTGCATTGAGTTGAGTATCCATGAGTTGAGTTGAGACGAGGTAAGTTGTTTCTTCAGTTCATGTTCAACCTTATGTCTGGGCCATCTTTAGACCATCCTCCGATGTAAGCTAATCAAATCACTCGATTTTGAAAGCTATTGAGATAGAGGCAGATGGAAAGACCAAAACTAGCTTAGATGTCCGAACTTGGATGTCTTAAGCATTAGTTGACTTTAGTTCCTCTTTCTTGCTTGGGCTGGCTTGGGGTCTTCCTTCTCGAATTGTTCTCTCAAGCGAGTTGATTATCGGTATGCGTGTTTCGCCAGTAATGATAGATGATCAACAAGTCAATCAAGGTCTTGTTTAGATTTACCCTTGCATGCTCGTACATTTCATGTACTGACGCCATTTGACCTGCATATTTTATGATGTAGATACAGGTAACCAGGATCAGCATCCAGCGCTTCGTTGATCCATTTGAGATTCCATAGTTGTTTGGTGAGCCTCCTTGCTTCCAGAGGATCCCTTTATTATATATGTTTGTCATTTATGTTGTTAGGATGATCGGGGGTCTTGTCCTGACCTCCCTCATATTAAATGCTTCATAGATAGATAGACGTTACTTCATGAGTCTTTTCATTTTCATTTGTTATGTTGAGACTTGAGTTGTCACTTTGGTTAGTTGAATGTTTATTTCTAAAACATTCTAAGTTACTTTGAGACAGTTGAGTAAATTTACATTTGATTTCTTTTAAATGATGAGTAAAGTCTTCCGCTGAGTAGTAAGCGAGACCAAGGGTTCGCTTGGGGCCAACAATGATTCTCGAGTACCAGTCGCGTCCAGGGTGTAGGCTCAGGGAGTGACATATGTTATACATATTGCAGTCCTTTCTTTTAGTTATTTTGCCTCAGCTATACTTCATACTCGTGCATTCAATGTACTGATTTCATTCGACCTGTATCTTTTATGATGCAGATACAAGTGTTCAGGATCATCAACATGAGTTTAGTTGAGATCATTGTGCATCAGATAACTTTGGTGAGCCTCCTTGTTTTCCGGAGAATTTCACATTTTATTTTTTGTTAATGTTATTGTGGGTCTTGTCCCGACATCTATCCTAGTATTAGAGGCTTCATAGATAGTTAGAGTTAACGAGTCTCTCAGTATGTTTCTTTCTGTTTTGAGATCTTGAGAATTATTACTTATACTTTATTAAGTATTTCCAAACATTTATTTGAGTTGAGTTTAATTGAGACTAATGAGTTAATTTTGTATTTAAAGCTTTTTAATACTTGAATAAGTCTTCCGATAAATAGTCAGCCAGACGAAAGATTCGCTTGGGGATCATAAATGGTTCTCGAGTGCCGGCCACGTCCAGGGTATAGGCTCAGGACGTGAAAAAATTTGTATCAGAGTGCATAGTTCAAGAGTCATAGGGTGTCGATGAAGTCGTATATGTAGAGTCCTTCTTATCGGTGTTAAACGCGCCATATCTATAATTGGAAGGCTACGACATTTAGGAACATTTCACTTTCGCCTTACTCGTGATTGTGCGATATAGTTCAACCCTATACAAGTTTCTTCTAACTCGTGCTTACACGTGACTGTGTAAGACTTACCATACAAACTTCCTTTATTTTATTTGATTTGGAGGGAAAGTTTATCCAAGGAATTTTAATTAAATGAATAAAGGCTATGTTTGTAAGACTTTTCGTATGGGAAAAATTTGGGAACTTACATAAATATCACTAGTTTAGGAGCTAATTACTTAGATACAATCTAGTTTGCAATACAACGTATCTTATCAGATTTTTGAGCCTCCATATACGTCTAGATACATGTATCTCAAATACATGAGGTAAAATTTAGCTGTAAATTATTCTAGATACATTGTATCCAAGATGAATTGGATGTATCTGGAAGACATAGCAATTCTCCCTCACCTCTCTTCCATCTCGCTCGCCAATCTCCCATGTTTATGGTATCTCAGATATATGAGAATCACTCTAGATACATGTATCTAGTGTGATCCGCATGTATATGTGATACATATGAATCTCGCTCACCTTTCTCCCTATTTTTGTGTATTTGGTAGCGAAAATATATGTATCTAAGTGTAAGACACGTAGAAAACTCTTAATTAGTGGTAAAATATGTAATATTTTAAAATAATAGATAATAATAATATATATGGTAGTAAAATATGTCTAATTATATAGTTTTTTTAGACAAATTTCCAAAACCAACCATTATAAGAGCCATATGTAAACTTAATCTGAATTATTCATGTATTAGCTTTGCAGTTATCCCATAACCAAACGGCCACATAAAAATGAGCCCATCTAAACGGGCCGTGATATCTAAGCCCAATAAGAATAGATCACGGAGAAGTTGTTTACGATCTGTGAAATCACGTTTTTGTAACAGCGTTTCGTTGGAAAATCTAATTTTGCTCCGACGATAAGCTCCGTCCGGTGGAATCTCCGATTATTATTTTCTGTGATCACCGGTAAGCTCGTTTCCTCTCTTTCGCATTTTATTCCTTTTACGTGTTTTTCAGGAGAATTGAAATCCTTAGTTGTTATAAATTGGCACTTGAAATTGCGTTTAGTCCAAAATAGGGCTATACTCTGTCATTTTCCTTTAGTTGAACTGCTCTGATTATGAATTTCTACAAATTCTATTTCCTCTAGCATTGACTCAATGTAGTCAGTCCCACAAAGTGGAGTCTGGAGTTTGTTTCTGATAAACTCTTACCTTTAAGGAAAAAAACAATTAAAGGCAATCCAGAAAAAGTATAGCAAAGAATTCTGAATAGTTACTACGGCATAGTAATAAGATAATTGTATTACAAAAAACTACAACAACAATACTAGGACTACTGGTATGGACAGGTAACAAGACAATGCATGGACTCTCAGTCAATACGTAAAATAAAATTGGAGTGTTTAATGAGCATATATATAGTTGTGGATGAATTTCTTCTAGTTTGATGAGCCACATTCAGCTCCTTTTTTTCTTTTTGCTTTTTTCGAGTTTAGATGGTACAAATTAGACTCAATGAATCTCTGATAATGTGTTCTATGCGTTGAAACTTACATTAACATCAAGTGCGTAATACATAGCTAAAAATGGCAGTCCCTAGCTATCTGAATGGTGAGTATTACACATGAAAGAATTTACAAGTGAATGAAGGAAGAGAAATTAGAGTTTGAAAGTTTTATCCAAATATCCCTAGTCGTTAAGGATTGTTGAGAAAGGTCTTTTCTTTTTTACACCGTTGAGGCACTTATGGTTGTTTGCTTTTGGGAATAGGAAGGTAAAAGAAAAGGGACACGTAGTTAAGTGCTAATAGTGTATTGGAATTGTTGTAACTCTACACAGAGAAAAGAATATGTGAAGGAGTTCGGGTATAGGGATTCAAAACAAAAAGGTAAAGGCTTTTGCCTGATCAAATCTACAAAGAGGGAGGAATGGATAGAGCAGAAACAGCATAGATGGATGTGTATAGAAAGCAGCGGGTGCAGGCACACAACTTGAGTTAAATTCATTTGGAAATAGTATAGCATGACAAAGGGTGAAAAACAACCAAATATCACATGAATTTAGTGGTGAGTTAACGGATTCTAGACATAGCTCCTGTTGTATACGTGATATTCTGTCCGTTACAACGCATAACTCTAGGTTACCCCCTTTTGTATCCTTGTAATGCCTCGAGTTAGAGACTGCAGTGGTTGTGATAACTCACTAGTTAACGAAACAGTTGTTACACCATGTTTGCTACCAAGCAGTGTTATTAAAGGCACACTTAAGCCCTGAAGCGAGGCTCAAAACGTATTGAGCGCCTCGCCTCGCTTTATGTGCGCTTTAGTGTTGTCATCAAGGTTCTAAGGCATATTTTTCCTTGCCAATGAGCCTCCTTGTCAGAGGTGACACTAAACAATTGATATTTCACTTTATCATAAAAAAAATCAATTTCTTTGGTCATATAATTGTCATTCATGTTTATAATTATTAGTCTTGAACTAAACATATATATTTGTAGTTTTTTCTCCCTTTGCGCCTTTTTTCATTAAAGCCCACACTTCATTTGCGCTTTGCGCTTAAAGCCCCAACAAACCTTAGAGCTTTTTTGCGCTTTTTGCCTTTGATAACACTGCTACCAAGTTAGTTACATTTCCACTTTGTGTAGTTTGCCTCCCAATGTGTAGAAACACTGAATTTCAGAAGCCATTAGGGGGTGTATAGGGGCTTGGCAGAGCACAATCTGTGTATTTTTATATGAACGTTGTGGAAGAAGTGAAGAAAGTCTTTGACATTTATTTTAATGCTCTTGCATAATTCATAGTGTCTTATGTTCAGTTTTTTCTCTTGGTCTCTTTTAATTTTCAATTTCTACAGATAGTTATGAACTTATGATTTTGAAATATATATACTTACCAACATGTTAAAAGGCAGTGGGCTCTCTCATTAGGGCAATATTATCAAATCGCACCCGGGCTTTAAATTTTTTTATTCCTGTTGGCCTCTCACTGCAGTCCCTGTTTGTTCGTATCTCTCTACTGAGTGCTCCTTTTGTATCTCAATTTTCGGTTACCTAAGGAAAATCAATGTTAATTTGAGCTAATGTCTTATTATAGAGACTTACAAGTACACAAAATGTTTTACTGTGTGAAAGATATGGAGTAAAGGTGAAAATGACAAAATCAATGTTATGAGCTAAATATGTGTTGTAGTAAACCTTACATCTTCAGAAAAAATATATCACTTCTGTAATTGATTTCTCCTAGAGAAGTATAATATTCTATTCAAAATTGTTCCATTTATCAGTTTCAAAAAAAATTGTTCCATTTATAAGATTGTTCCCCTAACAATGAATATTTTTTTCTCCTAAAGTATCTTTTAAATATTCATATAATATTTGATAATCCAAAATTGAAGTTCATAGGGCTTTTGCTTCTTCTTTTAGAGCTTATGCCCCACAAATGCAGATATAAAATGCCTCCTTTTCTGTCTCACATTTTAAGAGGGAGGGAGAGAGGGTGCATTGAATTTGAAGCATGTTGTGATGGTTAGTCTGATAACTGTAAAATAGAAACTAGAAGCTCATGCAAATGTTTATGTCATAGCTACTAAGATAACATATATTGACATCTAGAAAATGCAAACCAAATGCCTCTTACATTTACACATTTGGGCTATAAAACACACTTCTGCTCACCTATACTTCCATTATCCCATCAACAATCCTGTTAGATATGAAACTAGTTGCTTTAACGTCAAAAGTCCAAGGTACATGTTGCATATTCTATGACTCGAAATACTGAGAGGATGTAATGTTCTTCGCTTTCTTCTTGTCTGTGCCATCTCTTCCTTTTAGTTTCCATCCATTGCATCCTTAGATTTCCTTCCTCTTCAGAAGCTAAATCTTTTGAGAAATCCATTACCCTCCTCAAATTTTACCAGTTGATCTTCATATGGGAGTTCATTAGATCTTCCCACTAGTTCTTTTGCCTTCAAGGATGCTCCTTCCCAATCAGTACTATAAGTGACTATTAACATTGAGATTACACATGCCACTTGAGCTGCTAGAAGCCCATAACAAAGGCCCAAAAATCCTAGCTTCCAAACGAAGGCCAAAATGATGGCCACTGGTGTTCCCATCAAATAGAACGAGTAAAAGTTAATACCTGCACCAACACCGGGCCTAGCACTCCCCCGAAGAACCCCACAACATGTTGTCTGTGGACAATTAGCTAGTTCACAAAGTCCAATAATGGGAAGAACGGTCGCTGTTAGCTCCAGAACTTCTCTATCTTTTGTAAAGACTCTTCCCCATGCTTCTCTCCCTATGGTGGTCAGTATGAATCCAAATGTTGAAGTCAAAAAGGCCAGCCCTATGGCTATCCCTGTCGCCAAGCGGGCCTTAGCTGGCCGTCCCGCTCCAAGTTCATTCCCTACCCTGCTTGAGACTGAAGCACTTAGGGCCGAAGGCAATGTGTACATGAGGGATGTGGTTTGTATAACGATAGCAGATGCAGCAAGTGGAACTTCAGGTCTGTCAAGGTAGCCGGCTAGAACTGTCATGAATTCATACCACCACCACTCTAAGCAAACTGCTAAACAGCTAGGTATAGCAAGTTGAAGAAGCATTATCCATTGTTCTCCCACAGAAATGGAAGGAAGAAGTTTTACATTTTCTGCTAGGGGTTTTGATGGAGATCCGTTTTGGTCATAAGTAAAGAATATATAGCCTAAAAGGAAGAATAAGGTGACAAAGTTGGAGACAAAGGTTGAAATTGCAATTCCTTGGATCCCAAGACTGAGAGTAAAAGTCAGGTAAACTGTGATAGGGAAATGCAGCATTGTTGCAAGTGAAGTACACCATAATAGAGGCCATGTTGTACCTTTACACCGTGAGTAGATGCGTAAAGGGTGAAGAAAGCTGTTAGCAATAAGATCTGGGACAGCAAATCTGCAAAATACACTTGCTACATGTATTATTTGTGAGTCTTGGTGTAGCTTTAGCATGAGAGACTCAAAATTAAACCATAAAAAGGCAATAGGTATAGATGCAGTTAATAACATAAAGATTGTCCTTTGGAGGGCAAGAGACACTAAAGTCAAGTTTCTTGATCCAAAAGCTTGGCTAGAAAGTGGTTCCATCCCCAAGGCTAGGCCAGACAAGACTGAGTAACCAGTAATATTGGTGAAGCCAATGGCCAGTGCACCCCCTGCCAGCTCCAAGCTTCCCAGCCTTCCCATGCACACAACTAAAATCATGTTTTTCAAATAGGTTGCCAAGCCCATAGCAAGTATAGGAAAACCTCTGTCAATTATTTTCTTCAATTCCTCCTTGACCTAGAAATTATGGGGGGAAATTGTGCTTGTCAGGGTGATTAATACACATATTTCCTGTGATTTCAAATGTTTTAAAAGGATTCTGTAGTTTGTACCTCTGGTAATGTCGGGTGCTTTTTGGTCTGTTCTGCTGCCATCTTCTTTAAGCTTCTTCCTCTTGTCTCTTGTTTGCTTGTTTTGGAGTGTTATAGAGAGAGCTTAACTGTGTATAAATCCTTTTTCTGCATGCACTTCTGTATCCATGCACAAATACTACTCACTCACATGCACTTATGAAAGATGTATAGAGAGGGAGAGATATATAGATAGAGAGAGCGAGAGAGGAAGAGAGGGAAGGAGATACTGAGAGACACTAACTTGAGTGTCCAGGAACAAGGATATTTATAGGGGCTGGAGGTGGTGGTGGATTTCTGAGTTACTGGTTGTTGAAAGATTAGAACTGGAGTTGAGCTATGTAATGAAGCACGGTGAATATTATTTACATTGAGTAATAAGGTGTGCTCTCCTGGTCCAACTGTTGTGGCTACAGTTTGTCCTTTTTCCAAGTATGTACGAACATATCCACTTCACAGCAAATGTAATGACATATCCACTTCTCCTTCTTAAAGAACTATGCTTGAATATTACGTTACTGACTATGTTGCTCGGACTCTTCAAAAATGCCACCAAGAGCGTGTCAGATCCTCCAAAAGTAGTGCATTTTTTGGAGGATCCGACATGGGTGTGGTAACATTTTTGGAGAGTCCGAGCAACCTAGGTTACTGATATATTCTGGCCTGAAAATGTTTTGGTATTGAACTGTAAATATGGACGTGTGTTTTTGTTAATGACAGGTTCTTTCTTGCTATCCTTTTACCTTTCTGTTTTATGTATTATACCACTTTTGCACTGTATGTTGAACTACTCAAGGGGTTCAAACTTTACCTTGGGTTGGGGCCTTCCGTCATATGCATTCAAGGTCTGTATTTTCATTATTACTTTGGGAGGAAGCCACTAAGGAGACATTTAAATTGACTTCTCATAACCACTTAGGATCAATCTGAGTCAAATGATGGGAATTTTCTATTTGTAATGCATAGAAATAATTACTTTTCTATTTGTATAGGATGTCTTATTTAAAGCAAATCTGAAGTGAACGGGGTATTATCATAGTATTCTGATTTTCTTATTGTGAGTTGCAACCTTTAGTACATTGGGGTACAAAGTGGCCTAACTATTATTGTTCCTTTTGATAATTAGAATTAGGTAATGCCTTTTCTCATGCTAATGATGGAATCTAAAACTATGTTAGTGGTGGTGGTCCCATGATTGAGCCCTTCTCACATGCTAGTTGGTGTTTTTAGGTTAAGCAAAAACCTTCCAGCGATGTTTACATCTATGGTTATTCTCGTGTATCCAAAAGATCCCAAGGCCAAACACCATTTTAAATTGTAGCACACCCTTTGTCTTGAAAAGTTAACACAACTGTCTTCTTTCAATTTTCATATCCTTATTTGTACATGCTTTCAATATCCCTCCCCACTTTGGTTTCTACATCTCCTGCGTATAACTAAGTGTTAAAACCTACCTCCCCTTTGGTTAGTTAGTTATTTTTGGACTCTTGTTGTGTAAGGTTGTTTTCCTCTTACTCTTTGGTGTCTTTAGTTGGGGGTACATGTGCATACTTGCTTTTGTTATTGTACCTGTCTTATACCTTCAATCCACTACAACTTTGCCCTGTACAAAGGTTACATGAGTGACATTTCACCTCTATCCTTTTCAAGTCTCAGCAATTAGTAAGGAACGTGCATTTGAATTGAGAAAAAGAACAATTTACAAGGTTTCTATCTTTCAGGTCACAAAGCTCACCGTTTCCTTTTCACTCAGGTTATTCTAGAAGAAACCTCCTTTTCTCCATGTCTGAGTGGTAATATTGACTAAAAGTAATTAAGTTATTTGAATTGAAGGTAATGATAAGTGATTAAGTCATTTGAACTGAAGTAATGTTGTCACATTGTGATGAAACCATCCATGTGCAGTTTAGTTACACCTCTGGCAAATGACTACTTATCAATATTGAATTATTGCACTTTTCTTAATAGTGTCATCAAATTGCAGTTCAGGCACCTAGGGATGGCAATGGGGCGGGTGGGTGCGGGGCAGGATGGGTTTGGCGTAATGCGTGTTCGGGGTGGGTTGAAATATGTTTTTGAAAAACTAATGCGGGGCGGGTTGTGGTTTTGTTGTCTTCTTTTATTTATTTTTACTATTTCTCTGTCGTATTTGCTCATTAATGTAATGCTTCCCCGCTAATAATTACCAAGTACTGTTGTGTGTTTTTTTCTGTTAAAGCTCTAATTTTTCTACCTTCTTGCTTTGTTTTTTCCCCCTTATTAGGCCTATAGTTGTTGATATGAATATTTTGAAAACCCAGTTCATGAATTTTTGTGTTTGATAATTTTCTACGGGTACATCATACATGTCAATAAATCTAAATTGAGCTTTGCATCATGCAGTTGAAGTTTCTAAAGTCTATTAGGTTGTAGCTAATTAATTAATTTCTGTTAGAATTTTTTTTCTTTATATCTCATGCTTCAATTAAACATGTTATGATCACTGTAGTAGTTATAATAAATAATGATGTCAACTAACTAAAGTAGTTTGAATGAAAACATATTTTTATATATTTTCTCAAAAAAAAAACATTTTTATATATGTAAAAAATCAATTAAATTATGTAGGGTGGGGCGGGTTGAAAACAATAAGACGTGGGATAGGTTTATGCGGGTTTGCCCCGCGCAGCCCCATTTGCCATCCCTACAGGCACCATCCCCCTCCTAATTTCAAAGAGATACTGTAATTCTTTTTGCATCATAATAACATTTCCAACAGGTACCGTCTTATACGGTGAGTTGTGGCATTTATGCTGCTAAAATGTTGCACATTTTGGTCCCTAAGTTTCAAGCATTGTATCATAGAAGTTAAAAAACTGACAATGCTTTTCATATTCCCTTCCACACACAAATGGTAGATAAGATAAGAGCTTCCATCAATTTAATTTGTCCCATGACGTGGAACAAGTTGAAAGAAACTTAACGTTTTGATAGGAGATGATGTTAAGCACTAACCACCAAATGGGGGTCTATGTTGCTTATGTCTGAAAGTTTAAACAACTAACTCTACTGTACAAACGTTTTGACATTCGACCAATGCTTTTGTTCCTTGTCCCACAGCTGCCCACTTTTGACCAGAGAAAACAAAACTTGTTTATTGTTATCTAATCATAATTATTAACTAATAACCTATAGTTTGTGAAAATTAAAGTCAAAATTAACAGCAAAAAAGAGATTTTGTGTATCTTAGTGTCATAATCCATCCTCTAGGACCCATTGAGCATGATATTTTCTTACTAGATATAACACTAATCTCCAGCCGATTCAGTCATGATCTCTCTTATTAGGGTTTGTAACAGCAAGTATGATTGTTATTTACAGCAAGCAGCTTCTCTTTAGAATAGGAAAAATCTGTTAGTGGAAAGAATCTCTTATTACTAGATTGCCCACATCATTTGGTCTCTTCACATGATGATGAAGAAGTTGTGAAAGGCAATATCGTTATCGTCAAGCTTAAAAAGATAAATAAATTGACCATCACCATTTTGTTCATTTATTTCTTTCTCCTGTACCAGATTCTTGCACATGATAGGAATATCCAAACGTCTTGTAAAATTGGACTACATCATGTTACCTAATCAAAAGGTTTGACTTATATCGTTGAAACTTTTACATTCATAGTGGAAAAATTATTTTATATTATCACTGGTATCCTGAAAGTATTAGACTACTTTTTTGAACTGTGAATTTCCCACTTCATGTTCCAATCAGATTTTGTCCTTCTTGTTGTGATGTAAACAGAAGCCTAAAAAAAAACAGTATTTCTGGTGTAGTATCAAGTTGCTTTCCAATAATATAGCAAGATTCTTAAGACAGAGTGGCAACTAGGGCTTTACGCCAAAAAAAATACCAAGAATGTGGAATCTTTACCAATTACGAAATCCAAAAGTTGGCAAAGGGGTATGTGAAGTTTTGCATTCAAATGCTACTTCGTGTTTCTCTTTGTTGCTTACAAACTCTGTTTTAAAAGGGTTTTTTTTTTGGGTCTCACCCCTGGGTAGGGCACTAAACGCCCCAACACTCCCGTGCGAGGCTTACACTCTAAGCGTTTGATTGTGTGTCATCTAGTGCTCGGGATTCCCTCAACAATTCCTATCAAAATCATGTGTCGAATTCCCTAATTAGCATTGTTAATCCTCAAATTATTTAACAAATGAATAATAGATGTTCAGTTCATCAGTAGAATATGAAGATGTGAATGATTCAAATAATGAGTCAGTATTTCTTTCTTGCTAATTGAGCACATTGTGAGGATGAGTATCATTTGAACATCTTTCTAAAATAGCTAGACAAGTCAAGTGTATCTCTTCAATTTTGTTGATCTTCATGTCTTAGTTTTAAATCTCTCAAAATTATCACACTTCTATTATTTTGTAATCTGAAAGTAATTTTGTATTTATTCACGGAAGAGTTATGTTTTAAGTTTCAACTGATAATGATTATTGATTATTTACTTTTAAAAAGGCAATATGTGTGGTGTGATAGTAATATCTTTTTTAAGAAATTGGGATTCTTTAAAATGTGTAGTTTTATAGCACACCCTCTGTTTGAATTTGTTTATCCTATAGTTTTTTTTGGTCCGTTCTTAAAAAAAATGTCTCTTTCATTTTTGTGACAAATTTTTAATTTTAATTTTTTACATTACATTTGAAGGCCATAAAATTTGCATATCTTTATTTAAGATCATGAGATTCAAAAATATTTTTTATTTTCTTAAACTTTATATCAAGTCAAAAAAGGACAAATAAATTGAAACTGAGGGAGTAATACTTTACACTACTGCGATGTTTATACTTTTAAAAAATGTTAGATATTTTGTTTACTATTTGTATTTGATCAGATTTGTCCCTTCTTCCCCTATTTGATTTTAAAATACCCCTTAAAACACTAAAAATTGCTCAAACATGTCTTTCACCTATTAAATAAAAAATCTAATACAATAGATGTAAAGAGGACATTTTTGAGTCATTTCTCGTACTGCATTTTCTATGTGCTTCAAAGTTAAAACAGTGCTTACAAATAATCTACCTAATAACCTCTTAATTAGAAAACTAAAACTAAAATTGTAGTTAGAGTGCAAGTTAAGTAAAGTTCTTTTAGACAGTGGCATCATTACCTTTGCTTACTTTTAATTGATTTAGACATTAGTCCAAAAAATGTTTATGTACTTCATCTCCTTCAGTTTTGTACCCGTAGAAATGCATGTGCACTTGATAAACATGTTCCTTGGAGACTACAAGGTACTTTGATTGATGTAATGTAACCATGATCAATTTTAGACTCCTATTTCAATTTCCCATGTTATATTCAATGAAATGACACTGGGCTTCTTTTCATAGTGAAAAAAAAGAAGAATTTTCTTATCTCATTTGATAAAGAAGTAATGGGAAAATTGTATGCATGGAGCTTCCACCACCCCACTCAGCGCAGAGATAGTGTATGATTAAGTTCTTAAATTATATTCCACTTGCTTATTAGTATATATGGAAACCGCAAAGAGTTCAAAAGTATAATAAGTTTACTACATCAACTATGACTAAGGAGTCGCTTGGTCTAAGGTATATAAAGTATAATAATTTCAGGATAAAATATAGAATTATTTTATCTTGCGTTTGGTTGGAAGTATTAGGTAGTTTTTAAATTATTTATTCCTCCATTTATATTATAGTGATGAAATAAGTTATTTCATATGCATTGCGGATACTAAAGACTACAAAATGGTAAAATGATGCCACAAATGTAGAGATGGCAATAGGGAAGAGTAGGGGTGGTAAAGACTACATATTTGATTTCTAAAAGGATAAAAAAAATATATTATATTGCTGGTAAGACATGATAAAGTCAAATTCATCATCAAAGGAGAAAAAAAATCCAAAAACATAAACCAAACATGACATGGTAGGATGGGGCAAGGCTTTGCAGGGAGAACAAAATTTTAAGAAAATGTTAAACGCGGGAGAACAAGATATACACGAAAGTCGAAACCAATAAAATAAATGTTCTCATCTTGGACGTTTCTGCTTTCATAAATAAATTATAATAAATTTTAATGAAAACATAGAGTATAAGATATTTCGAAATTGTTTATAAATATAATTTATTATGCATGTATGATAAAAAATATATATGTATATAATTTATTGGTTTGGTTTGGTTTGATTTTTTTTTTTTTTAATAAAACCAAAACCAAACAAAATATTATCGATTTTAAAAAATCTAAACCAAATCAAACCAAACTCAAATCCAAATAAAATTGATTTATTTAATCGGTTTGGTTCGATTAAAGGATAATGAGTTTATGCTAAAAAATAAAATAAAATTAAAGGTTAAATTCGTTTGAATACACTTATTCAAGGGAAAAGGAGTTTTGAAGTTATATAATGTGCAATGGATCGAATATATTATAAATTAAAAAGATAATGGCTATTATTAGTATATATTTTTTGCAACTTTTATATTTAAATTATGTTTTATTTCATTATCCTCTAACTATAATTTTCAAGGATTAAATCCAGCTGACTTGATAAATGGCAAAAGTATTTGTTAATACTTTCCTAAGACATGTGAAAGGTAAAATAAATCATTTACGTGACGTTCATAGCGGCTAGTCACAAAATTAAATTTCTTTTTATTTTGTTATTTATTTTTCTTTCTCTTTACTTTTATTTCTTATAATTTTTATTTTTATTTTATAAATGATGACTTCTTATCTATCCTCGTCAGTTTCTCTGTATTCTCTGTAGATTAAGGTATGTAAAGTGGATTTTTATCTAAAAAAAATTAAATCTCTTTCTTCTATATTTGTTTTCCATAAAAGTTCTAATTCTATTTTCTTCTTTTATAATAGTCATAATTTTGGAGATACCTTCTTTTTATTTCCTTTGAGATTTTGTGAAAAAGCCACATATTCTTGAGTATAAAAAACTCATATTCATGATTCAAATTTTCTTAAGACTTGAGAAGAATAAAGTGTATGCAGATCATATCACTACCTCGTGGAGGTAGAGAAATCATTTTAAAAAGACTCTCGATCCAATACATTAATTTCATATACAAAGAAAAAGAAAACCGTGACGAAAACATATTAACAAATAAGAGGAGTGCAAATCAACATATATAGATGTCATGCACAAATTCAACAAGTGATATGCCCAAATAATAGTCCTGATGCAATGCATATGATGCGACTCTTTACTATAGTAAATACTTAACAGATCGTTACAGTTTAATTATAGGTCATATTTGTTATCTCCTGTATTCAGGTTAGTCAAAAATACAGAAACAAAAAATAGATGAAATAGACAGAATGTTTTAATCCGAGTCCACAGAAATCACTGTGTTTCCTTAAGAAATTTAATCCCCTCACTGTACCCGAGGTTGCAGATTAATTCCTCCCAAGATAAAACGGATTAACCTGTTAGAGAAGTAGCGGTACCTCAAACTTCAATAACTTCAGCGAACGCAAGAACAACAACAAGAGCACACACAGACTCAGTCGATCGACAATTTTGTTTATGTAAGAAAATGTATGTAGAGAGGAATTTTTTTTCCAGTGTTGAAAAACGGAAAAAAACATCTCTATTTATAGCCATTTACAGCAAGGAACGCATCTGTTCAGACCCGTTTTTTCTAGAACGTTGTGTCTTTTGGGAAAAATAACGACTTTTCGGAAGGAACATGTCCCTTCAGAACGTTATTACCGTTGCACGTGAATTTCAAATAAATTCCGTTGCGCCAAATTAATTCTATTATTCAACTAACATTCTGAATTAATTTATAAGAGAAAGGAAATGAATTAACAAGATTGATTAAATAAATTTTTTGTCCAAAAATATTATCAATCAATCATTTGTCAAATCCAAATCCAAATCCGAAGCCGAAGCCGAAGCCGAGGCCGAGCGAGCGACGACGACGGCGCGAGGAGCACCTTCTTCTTAACCCTTTAAGAACTAAAGGAAGGGTTTCCTAATATAAGGACACCAATTTCCTTTCTTCTACCAATATGGTAAAAATGACTTTTCATTTTCCCTCCAAAATTGGTTCCCCCACTTTCATTGGTTCTTCCACTTTCCATTTTCTCTTTTTATTTCCCATTCACACCTTGCTAAACCCAACAATCCCCCACATGAATGGAGAATGGCTATAGTTAAAACATATGCATGAAAAATTTGTGTGTCTTGTAAGTAAGGGTTAATCGCATCTGGATAAGTAGGTTTCCCTTTAAACTTTCCGTAGTGA
>JAJOOO010079332.1:0-48344 GCA_029582685.1 Solanum piurae | reverse complement strand
TTTTTCTTCTGTTGCCTCTGTTTTTGACTTTTCCTTCAATACCTCCTTTGGATCTCCCTTCTGTTCTTGGTCATTGGTTGATCCATCCTTTTGAGAAGGATGTAATTGAGCTCCATGTATGGGCAAATCAACAACCAAGCAATTGAGTCAATCAATTGTATTGAGCCAAGTCCTGCATTTATATTTTAATAACTCAGTTATTATTAAGAATTTTAAACCAAATAAATTAAAAAAAGTTATGATTTCGAACATAGTGAAGAGGAGTGATATTACTTGAAAAAGTAATAGGAGCGAAATCATTCTCAACGCGATTGGGATTGGTTGAACAAGTGTTTTCTTCATTATTGCCGCTCTTGTTCTTCATATATCCAAATAAAGAAAAATAAGCACATCATCATCATAAAATAAAATATATAAAATTGATTTGCACATATTTTAATTAATTGAAAACACAAAATGAAAATAAAGACAACTTTACACACAAATAGATTATCAAATTAGAAAAACTTACATTGTTTGTATCCTGAGAGGAACTTTTCTCAATTGAAGTAGATCTTGTTGATGAAGTCATACCTACTTAATTAATTTGTAAGAAGAAGCTAAACAAGATTAGTATTGCCAAATATTCATAAGATATACTTGCCATTAATTTGATTTGATATATATATTTGATAACAAATAAATGTTATCTAGTCCATTAGTAGTATTATTGTTGTATCAAATCAAACATTACAAAATCAATATGGGCCAAACATTGCAGATCCAATAGAAAAAAGTTCTTTTTTTTAAGACATATGAACTTGTATTTTATACTCTCATTTATTCAAAATTTAATCTATCCTTTAGACTCTTTTTTTTCAATACCATCACGATATACTATATGAGAAAAGTGGAAATTGCAATTTTCTGTATTAGTGTCCCACTATTGAAAAGTTAAGTTTGTTAAACTGAATATGATGTTTACCCCTAATTAACTTTCACAAATAATAAAATGAGGATTGTAGTATATAGGCAAAAATAAAGAAATTAAAGAAAGACATAAATATTAAATGTTAGTTTGATGACACAACAAGTAATAACGAATGAAGTTTGTGAAAGAAATTGAAAAGATACCTGATTCTATGTTTTTGTCATTGTTGTTTGTGGAGTTTTGGACTAAAAAATATTATTTTGTGAACGTTTTATAGGAAAATAAAATGAGGAGATTGTTATAAAAGCATCACTTTTGAAGTGAATTTGAATGTATCAGATGGTTCCACGAACCAATCTAAAATAAGAAAATAGATAGATGGTCATCTTAATTTGAGAGATCGCCGCATTCTAAAATAAGAAAATATTTAAATAGTCACCTTAATTTAGAGAGTTCCACATCACCGCCATAAAAATAAGAAAATAAATAAATGATCATCTTATTTTAGAAGAACCACATTCTCAATTAAGAAAATAGATAAATATTCATCTTCATTTTAGAGAGCGCCACATCATCGGTATAAAAGAAGAAAATAGATAAATGATCATCTTAATTTCAGAGATCCACATTCTAAAATAAATAAAAAATGATAAATGGTCACCTTAATTTTAGAGGGTGCCACATCACAGGTATAAAATAAGAAAATAGATAAATGGTCATCTTAATTTCGTAAAGCGCCACATCATGGGGATAAGGATCCTCATGTATATATATCTAATCTATATCTATCTATCTATCTATCTATCTAACTATCTATCTATCTATTTGTACTACTTTAAAAACATGAACTCCTAAACCTAAATGTCAATTACTATAATTCCCCCAATTATAAAATAGTCAATTTGCTTTATTTATTTGTTTAATTAATTATAATATATTAAAACTAGATACCTTTTCAAATTAAAGGGTTGACTTTTTCAATGAGTTGTGACTTTTCCGAAGGGTTGTGACTTTTTGAGGGTTGTGTCATTTTCCATGAGTTCCGATTTTTTTTGAAGGGTTGTGAATTTTTCGATGAGCATTGACTTTTTCAAAAGGTTATGACTTTTCTAATAAGGTACCTATTCATTCTACTTTCTTAGCTATAAATAGAAGGGTTTCCTCTCACTTTTAATCTACGATTCTTTAAGTTTTCTATTCTTCTTCTTCTTAAAAAATCTCAAATGTTTTTTGGAAAAGTTTATTAAGTTCAAAATTAAACAAAATTCAAGGTACCACATAAGAAAGAGTTGGTGAATAAATTGTAGAAAATCATTCATCAATTCACACTCATATTTTCCTCTTACTATTTTAATCACATACATACTTCAATATTGTTTGTATCACTTTAGAACATTAATATCCTTTAAATTAACCAACATATTTTATTTATTTAAAAGAGACTTCTTTACTATGAATAGTCGCAACAATTTCAACCTTCACATTACTTCGGTCATAAATCACAACCGTTCACTTCTTATAAATTCTTTGAGATCTCTTTTCTGATACAATTTGAGATCATTTAAATTTTTCATAAATGATTCATCTACAATCCATGGATATGGTTCGCCGAAGTTCTTAGCATGGAAATTTAGGTATTGACTTTTCTGTTAAATAAGAAAAAAAAAGAACAGAAAATGTGCATTTAACTGTGAACTTTGTTTCACACAAAAAAGTTCTATACATTGTGCGCGAGAATTTTCATTTCTTATTCTTGTTTTGTTTCTTCAATTAATTTCTTTTGTATTTTCATTCGAGAAAGAATTTAATTATTAGTGTTCACACAGCGAGTGAACAATGACAAATACACACACTGAAGATTATTTTTCTAATAAAATTAATAGATCAAGTTGTGATAGAATCAATAATAATAAACAAATACATGATCATCTTTGTTTTTTCAATTTTTAATTATTTTACCCTAAAACAAAGCAGTTTCTTCCTAATTTTTTTAAAATAGCGAGCATTAATGTAGTTCATTGAATTATTAATTTTGATGTTAAATCCACTATTTCAAAAATAGATTATAAGTTTTACTTATAATATGATAATATTGCCATGATGATAAATATTTTTTTAATAGATATGTAAGTAGAAGTTGTCAAGACCCAGACCGTCGTGATTGTCACCCACACTAACCCTCCGGTGGGAGAACCATTACACAACCCAACTAAGCAACTTAATCAAAAGACTATGCATTTAAAGATACGGAAGCAGGTTTAAATGCAGAAATAAACTGGAGTTCCATAAACTCCGAAAGTCTAACAAAACATTTGCAGAAAACAATGCCTAGAACCTAAAAGTCAATGTACCAAAACTCTACTAACGACAAGTCTGAGAACAAGGGGTACAACCTCGAAACTAAATAAACTAACATCTAAATTACTAGTTTAAGTCCGAAGAAAACGGACTAAGAAAAATGAGAACTCATGGTAGCTTGGAAGAATTAGCTCACCCTTGAATTCCAGTCTCAATCACCGATCTCCTAGCTGAGGTCTATCAATATCCGCCTGAAGATGCCTTGTACTGGTAGTGGATCACACGACTATTCCAGTAAGCACAACATATACCAACAATCGCAACAAAGTAAACACATACATGTACAAAATATATATATATATATACATCGGTTATAATTTCAGGAGCAATGTACGATTCTACATTCTCAATAACAAGTAGATATAACAAATCAATGGTCCTTTCATGGAACCCATACCCAAACTGTTAGTGTGCTGAAATGTGACACCCAATCTCAATTAGTGTGTCGAATGTGACACTCGATCCCATATATGCTCCGGAACGTGGTACCCGAACCAAGTTAATGTGTCGGAACGTGACACCCGATCCATTCAACACAACCACAATCACACACTCATAATGTACATACTCATAATCATACAATCAAGTGTTGAATCATGGCATGTGTTGGTTCATTCATACTCATTTCATTAGGTTTGATCAACAAGACTTCATTCACATACATACATGCATTATAATGAACCAATTACCAACATACATCACACAAAATATGAAATCAAACAATCACCTACCTCAAAACCAAGCTTGAATCCCCTAAAGCACTTAAATCTTTCTTTTTCGAATTCTTTCCGCTTGTTCTAGGTCTACAAACAATTAATATACGCAAGTCAATAAATTAAGGTCTAATTATCCAGATTATAACAAAATCAATAACCCAAGAACAAACCTGTGATCCTAAGGTGTAGCTAGGGCTTTTTTCCACCATCAATTTCAGGCCAAAACCCTCCCCCAACGATAATTATCCATGAATCTAAGTTCTACGAATCGAAAAATGGATTAGGGGAGTAAAATCCTTACCTTTAGCACCAAAAGTTGTGGAAGACTGCCAAGAAATCGCCTGGGGCCGTCTCTTAGCTCTCAAGAATGAAAATTGTAGAATAATAATATTTTTAGGGTTTTTCCCTGACTTAATTCGCGATCGAGTCACTACGGTGGACCCTATCCCTCCACAGATGCCGTGCCCTAGCGGGAATAATCCCACCACAATGGCTTACACCAAGATAGAACCTAGGAATTTGAGTTTCAAACCCCCATTTCACCACACACCTTCAATCCATGACGTTCAAAAACTATCCATTCATGCTAAGGTTAGTTTCGGGGATTCCACTTGCCCGAATTCGATTCTGTAAAGTCGTACATGTTCCTTAATGTCTTAGCTATCTGCTCATGTAATCGATTTTTTTTATTAAATCTCTCATACATTAGCATATTTCCCTAGACCTCTCATGACTCAGATTTCATCCAAATCTGAACTAAGCTAGAAGTTTTCAAGTCACTACTCCAAAATATTTTGGCCTCAATTCATTCCCCCATTGGATTTTCTATAACGATGGGATTAGGTCGTTACAGAAGTTAATGGAGAAATTAAAGTGTAATGACCTGATTCCGTCGTTAGGAAAAGCCAATGGGGAAAGAATTGGAGTTAGAAAACTTTTTGGTAGTAACTTGGAATTTCCTAACCTAGTCCAGTTTTGGATGAAATCAGAGTCAGTGAGGTCTAGGGAAATCTGGTAACGAATGAGAGATCTAATTATGAATTTGATCACATGAGTAGATAGCTAAGACGTTAAGAAACCCGTACGACTTTACGGAATCAAATTTGGGTGAGTAGAACTCCTGAAATTGATCTTAGCATGAACGAGTATTTTCTGAGTGTCATGGGTTGAAGGTGTGTTGTGAAATGGGGGTTTGAAGCTCTGAATTTAACTCTCTGTTTCCGTTCAAGTCACCAAGGCAAAATTATTCCCTCCAGGGAGGGACCGCTATAGCGCGATGAGGTCCGCTGTGGCGGAACAGTCACGACTTAAGTCAGAAATAAACCCCAAAAATGTTATTATTCTGCAACATTCGATCTTGAGATCCAAGGAACGACCCATGGATACTTCTTGAAGGTTTTCTACCTATTCTAGCACCAAAGGTAAGGGTTTTACTCCCCAAATCCATTTTTCGATCCGTAGAACTTAGTTTCTTGGGTAATTATCGATGGGGGAGGGATTTGATCTGGGAATTATGGTGGAAAAAGCCCTAATTTAGGTATTGGGATCATGGATTAAGTCTTGGGTTATTAGGTTTCTTGTAATCCGGATTATTATACCTTTGATTGTTGATCCTTGCGTCTATTAATTATTTCTAGACCTAGAACAAGTGGAAAGAATACGGAAAGGGAAGATTCAAGTGTCTTAGGGGATTCCAGTTTGAATTCGAGGTAGGTGATGGTTGTAATTTCATATTTTGTGTGATGTATGTAGTAATTGCTTCATTGTAATGCATGTATGTATGTGAATGAAGCCTATTGATCACACCTAATGTAATTGAGTATGAAAGAATGATTGTATGCCATGAATCAACACTTGATTGCATGATTATGAGAATGTACATTGTGATTGTGATTATGGATTGTTAAATGAATCGGGTGTCACGTTCCGACACACTCACTAGGATCAGATGTCATGTACCGACATATATATTGGATCGGGTGTTACATTCCGACACACTAACTGGAATTGGATCACATACCGACATATATATTGGATCGGATGTCACGTTCTGATACACTATCTTGGATCGGGTGCCACGTTCTGGCGCACATATGGGATTGGGTGTCACGTCCGACACACTTATTGGGATCGGGTACCACATTCTGGTACACTTACAGTTTGGGTATGAGTTCCATGAGAGGATCATTGAATTGGGTTCCATGAGAGGACCATTGGATTGAGTTCCATGAGAGGACCATTGACTTGTCATATATACTTGTTATTGAGAATGTGGAATTGTATATTGCTTCGAAAATCATAACTAATATATATATATATATTCTGTATATGTGTGTTTTACTTTGTTGTGACTGCTTATATATATTTCGCTTACTGTAATAACTGCATGATCCTACCAGTACACTGTAGTTGTGTACTGATACTGCACTTGTTTGTCCTTTGTTGAGTACATGACATCTTTAGGCGGCTATTGATAGACCTCAACTAGGTGACTATTGAGCGTGACCAGATTCAAGGGTGAGCTAGTTCTTTTAGGCTGCCATTGATCTCTCTTGTTTAAGTCCACACTTTTCGGACTCAGACTATTTGTTTAGTTTCGGGGTTGTACCCCTTGTTCTTAGACTTGTCGTTAGTAGAGTTTTGGTACAATGACTTTCAGGTTCTAGGGGTTGTTCTTCCGCATTAGTTGGGCTAGTTTATTTAAACCTTTGGAGTTTATGGGAACTCTATATAATTTCTGCATTTAAACCTGCTTCCGTATCTTTAAATGTGTAGTATCTTGGTTAAGGCTGCTTAGTTGGGTTGTAGTATCGGTTCTCCCACCGGAGGGTTAGTGTGGATGTCAATCACAATGATCTGGATCGTGATATAAAGTTTTGGTGACAAGAGATTTCAATCAAATGTAACACTAGAGCGAGTATAGCATGAACATGTATTTCGTTTTCCTTCTTCATTGGCTATAATTGTGTTCCATATATTTTCTGTTTGTATATTTTAATTGATTATACAATTTTTTAAGTATGAGTTTCCTGTTATTTTGTGTTCATTTTAATCTAAGAAAATGTTATGTCACAAGATACACTCCTTGCTAGCTATATAAAATTAGATAAGAAAATAGTGGTTGATCATAAAATGATTTTAAATCAAATGAAAGATTCTGTAAATAATACATTAAATTTTATTCATCAATCAATTTTTTATTGAAAAAATTTAATAATTTATATCAAGGTACAACTTCTATTATATACTAGATACTAGATACTTTCATTAGACAACAACTATATTATATGTATGCGACAAAAAAAGAGAAGACTACAATTCTGCAAAGATAAGGTAGAAACATAAAGAAATAAAATATTTTTCACCATAGGTGATGTTGTTCTTATATTAAGATTAAATTATGCTACTAAAATACATATATCTAAAACAAAAGAAGTGGTCAAGCTAAATATGTGACATACATTCTAACAACATTTTACTATAACAACCTAGTTTTCTTTAGAACTAATTTTTGATATTATATTTTTTTTTATCTATATAAAATTATACTTATAACACTACATTCACTATAGAAGTACCTTTTTTCTAAAATAAATAAATATATATTACGTATAAAGATAAAATATTAAAATATTTATGGTAATCTTTATTAGTGTCATGCACACACTAAATTTCAAGCATGAATATTTAAGTGAAAAGTTGTACTTAAATGGTGTCCATCATTTATGGTCATAATATTAAAAGAAAAGACTATTGGTGACCTTTTTTATATTGGTATTTTTTTCTTTTTTGTTTGTAATTTTTTTTTTACAATATAATACTACTAAAGAAATGTCACTTTCTCCCCATATTTAAACTTTGAATGTATTTTGAAATGTTTCAATGTTATCTGGTCATTTTGATCTCAAAAAATAAGTAACTCTATAACAATCTGTATTAATTATTTAAAAGCACATTTTCTATGTTCTTTCAATTATAATAATTTACTAAAAAACTTAGTTTAGTAATATTAATTCCATTTTACAACACGTATACTATATGATATGATACACACGTGCAACACACGTACCGTGAAACTAGTGTGTGTATATATATATATATATAGACGTACCTGTGCATTGCGCGGTTTGTTGACAAATATAATTATAATATTGATTTATTGACAATTTCAAAATTTAACTTATTATAGAATGGTATTATGAAATTTATTTGAAAGGATGTTAACATTCAACACCTTGATATGTTATAATAAATATTTATGTAAATAAATCAATACATAAACTTAGTTCAGTGTCTAGATTTGACATTAGAATTATTTAATTTATTTATTAATTAAATTGTTCAAAAGCATAAATACTCTCACGCTATCCATATTATCCTCTTGTTAGAATACCAAAGATATAAAAAAACTAATCGTAACGATTAAATTTAAAATAACTAAGAAAAATTCTATGATTATAATAATGCTATGCATAAGACTAAGAAATTTTAATCACTTTAATATTAAATTGTAGGCATATTATTCAAGTTTTTAATTTTTGTAAAAATACATATATCAATTCTATGATAATTTAATTTTTTTTTATAATTATATATGATATTTTATATATAATTCTTACAGGTGAATGACATTTTAATAAATTTATTTTAAAATCAACTTTGAATAACACATTGAACAGATAAGAATATATAAAAAACATAAACTTATAACTATTTTAAAATGATTTGTAGTTAAATTGTCAGATACATTTTTTGAATTCATTCAATTTTAATAATTTATTACTTTTCAAGTATATATTATATATAAATTGCTCATTAAAGTAATTGCAATATACAAACTTTTTTCTTCTAAAATTTAACAGGTTATTCAAATATTTATCCCAAGAAATGAAGAATCATACAAAATAGTAAATTCATAAAAATTAGTATTCGAAACTTGAAATTGCATCTCTCTCACATTGGTATACAATTTGATAAAATCTTCAATAATAACTTAAAAAATATCTCAAAAATAATAATAAAAATTTAAATCCAATGAATTCACACATCAACCATTCTACAAAATTTTTTTTTTTTTTTTAAATCATTAAATATTATAAACAAAAATGGAAAAAAGGATCAACTAAAAATTAAAGAATAATCTTTTTTACACTATTCAAAATGATTGTTCCCTAATTATTTGACTTTATCTATATACTACCGTTATATGTTGAAGTTAATTATCCTTACATAAATATTTTTAAAAAGTAAAATTTTGAAATAAAAAGTTAGAAAGAGAATATGAGCAATTAAAAATCTTTTATTAGGATTTTTTAAATTATATTTTTAGAGTATTATTTTATTAATTATATTTTTCATAGTATTATTTTTGAAATGTCATATAACTTGCCTCTCCTATTACTTATTACTTTAAAATTTTAAAATAATTTTCAAACTCGAATAATGATATAAATTTTTTAATGCTTTTAAAATTAAATGAAAATATTTCTGTTCGAATTTTTTCAAAAATGTATATTTTTTGTTCATTCATTGTTCAATAACTTTTAATATTTTTTTATTTATTAAAATTTAAACCATATGACATTATTTATATACTTAAACTTGAATGTCGTATTCTTTTATAATTCTGAAGTGCAATGCTTACTTATCATTTGTTTTTATATTATATTATTATTATTATTATATTTTTTTATTTTTTATTGTTATATTATCATATGACTTTTTAAATATTTTTTATTTGACTAAATTTTCTTTTTACTAATCTCTTTTACTACATAATATTAGATTTTACTATATAATATTAGATGCATCTATTTTTTTTTTAATCTTGAAAGTTAATTTTTACATATTTTTATTCTTTAAAATAGTTAAATATCCTATATTTTGTTGAAGTAGAAAATATAATAAATAAATTATTTAAAAGATATCCAGATTTAAAAGTTTTTAAATTTTTAAATTTAAAAATTTGAACAAATCATGTTTTCAGTTTATTTTATTTTTTATTTTTATTTTTGTATTTTTTTAAATTTAAAATTAATTTTGTTAGTTCACTATAATTTTTTTTTTAATTTTAAAAATTGAAATTTACCTTTTACATCTGCTATTAATTATAGAAGGAAGGAAAGAAATGGATAAATGCGTAAGTGTAATAACCCGGAAGGTCATTTTTGTAAATTTTTATAAAATTTTCATTTTTACCTCTCTCGATAGTTGTCCCGAGTCACTTTTGATCAGGTGGGGAAGTGGTTTTGGAATTTTGAACTATTCAATAACTATGATAATTTAATTGACAAATAATTTTAGAGAATTAACTTAATTGGTGGTTAATTGGCTAATTTTTCCTTTATTTTAAGGAAAAATTACAGAAATCCCACCTTTTAGTTTACTTATTACCATTATCTCCTATATGTTTTACAAATCTCCAAAATCTCTCATTTTCACGCATCAAATTAGTGTATCTCGCGCATCATATTAATGTATCAGCGCATCCGATTAGTGTATCTTGCGCATAAGATTAGTGTATCATGTATAAAATGTACATCAGATTAGTATATCATGTATAAAATGTAATGTATCTTACTTAACGATTAATGTATCTCGCGCATCAAATTAATGTATCAGCGCTTATATTATTGTATCCGTTTGAGGGATTTCTGTAATTATAAACTTTTAAGGGATAGATTATAATTTTGTCTTAAAAGTATGTCATTTCTGTAATTTGCCCTTTTTTTAATACCCTATACCACTTGGGCCATATATTTGAAAATAGGTTAAGTGAGATTTAACTCTGCTAATTCATCATTATTATTGTTAAAAGAGAGAAAAAGAAACCTGACCAAACCTATTGTTTCACGCTAATGGGTAAACAAAAACTTCCAGGTAAACTCTAATTTTATCTTATTTTGTTCACCATATCGATGATCATATATGAAATAAACCAACATTACGTTATTTTGTGTGGGTAAGGAATGAAAATGCCAGCAATTTATATTATATAATTCATAAAAATGGTAGGTTAAAGTTGATTTATGGATCTAGGGCTACGAGTCAGTGAGAAGGAGTAATAATATTTATATTAGAGAATTGACTTTGTAATAAACTGTAGAGAAAGGAACAAATCTGAAGGGAATTAAATGAGTTGAGCCACATTATGATTATTACTTGTTATTAGTAGAGTTTTCTTTTTGTTCACGTTAATAATGAAGAGTTAGTAATGCTAATGATTGGCCCAATTAATGGAAGGGTGTGGTATTATTACTTACATATGACATTCTGCATAAAGAATGTCTATGGATTTAACAAAGGTCCCCGTGGTTTAGGAGCCAATTCACGTAATTGGCTTGAATTTTGGAACCTTCTCATAGTTATTATATTATGATTCAAGTTTTGATATATTAGATAATTGAATATAGGACATAATTTATTATATGATAACTATTAGACTTATGATATTAGAGAAGTTGGAAACGTAACCCTAGGCTTGAAATTTAGAGAAAATTAAAAGAGTCGACATGTTAATTGACATCAAGATATAGAAACTTGATTTTAGATTTGGGTGATTTTTTGGATCTAGGCTAAACCTATAGTAATATGGTTGTTGTTAGTTTCAAAATCTTATTGTGATTATGTACTTGAATAGATTGCACTGATTTGGAAGCTCAAAGAAAAGGGAAGACTCAAGTTCCGAAGTGAATTGTTGATTAATTGAAGCAAGTGGATTTCTAAACCCTTGTTAAGTGCATAGAATCGTGTATTACCTCGTGGTATGTGTTGGGAAGTAATGAGACTTGGTGATGGGTTGACTTGTTCATATTGAATAATTCTAATGATGAAAAAGGGGTAATAAAAGGCTATGTGATTAATTATTGGTATGTGATATGTTGAGAATGGTTTTGAAAGGCTTGTTGATTCATTGTTGATGTTGTATCATGATTGTGTTGTTGTGAATTGTGCAATGTTATGAAAATGGTCATCTCTTCATTATTTGTGTGAACATGTCATTTGCATTGTTCTGAGACATGGTTATGACAAGTGTCATGTGAATTGAGAAAGAATAAGAAATTAAAGAGGATGTACCATTTCGAGGGACGTATCGCTCACCACGATGGATACTATATTTCGAGGGACGTGTCGCGCGCCGCGATGGATACTATATATCGAAGATCGTGTCACACGCCGCGACAGATGCATGGACATATATGTCCCTCATGGGTCCTGGACTGTGAGACAATGGGTGTGTATCATTAGGTCAAACATGCATCATTATCCTTGACATTGCATTTCATTGCATTGCACATCTTTATCATTGGTGAAATTGATCTTGTGTGTTGCTGATCTTGTGAGTGCCTTTCTGTGAAACTTGTGATTGATGAATATTGAGTTTGTTGTTAAGGATATCTAATTGTTAGAGTGTTGTTGTTGAGCTGTGTGCTATGTATATTGTGAACTGTTAGGTTGGGCTGGTTTTATGCAGGTTGTAGTTGTGGAGGTTCGGTTGGGTTGTAAGGAGTACCCGTATTCTATTCTCTTAGTGTGTGTTTAGAAGTTTATTTGCTGAGTACCGTGTGGTTTGATACTCACCCCTTACTGCTACATTTTTGTAGGTTACCAACTCGAACCTTTGTGATATTTTTTCTTCTCCTTATCTGAGGCTTCTTGTGGAGGTTTGTGAGGTAACTGCTTGTCATTTCAGCGGACCTTCTTAATCTTATTTATGATCTTGTACTATTCTAGAAACAATGTCATTTGAGACTTTTATCTTTCTTTCGATTCAATTGTAATGCTATAGAGGCTTGTACACATGACTACCAGGTTTTGTGATTTTATTTTGAGTTGATTTTGATTTCCGCATAAGTAGATGGTGTTAGTCTATTTTTCTTGTTTTTACTTCCGCATTTTTGTGATATTTGGATTTTAGGCTGACTAGTCTTGGTGGGATAAGACGAGTGTCATCACATCCCTTTTTGAATCGTGACAAAATAGTATCAGAGCCCCAGTTCGTAGGTCTCACGTGTATACAAGCCGAGTCTAAGTAGAGTCTCGAGGATCAGTACTGAGACGTCTGTACTCATCTTTGAGAGGCTATAGTGACTTTTAGGAAAAATCTTCACTTCTTGAATCTCTATCGTGCGTTATTGATGTGGAATGATTCTTATCACTTCTTTCCATTCTCTCTCACTTATAGTGATGATTCATGTGTGATTCCTTATGTGAGTAGTTAGTGTCGTGTATGGCTTAGAGGTTAGATTTGGGTTGGAAGTGATAAGACTTATGAAAAGGATATGTGATTAGATTCAGAATGTTTTGCAATTCGATGGGGTCGAGTTAGGTGATGACTTGACAAAATATTTTTAGAATATCTGAATGATGAGATTGAACAATGGTTTGAGGGACTTCATGAATGTGCTATCCTTTTTCAGGTTAGTTCCCTCAACTGAGAAATAGTACTTGTATGGTATAGACAATATCTTGAGTGGTTTGACAATTGGAAGTGGAATGATTAAAGGGGTGGCTAGATAATGAACATTGTAACTATGGAAAATACAGTAAGTAAAGTTGTCATAACATGTATGGGTTGCTTAACGAATGATGAGAATGATGTTGCGCCAATTGAGGTTAGATTCTCTACTACAATTTTATATATTGAGTGTATATCAAAGAGGGCCATGATATGACTATTACAATGGTACCAATTCTTACTTGGCTAGAATTAAGGACTATGTTACTCTTGCTATGGACCTGATCTACGAAGGAATGCATATCACTTTGGATGAGAGACTGAACAAATTTGGTAGTGTATTGTAGTTACTTAATAGGAAGAAATGTGTGGACTATTTGGGTACAATCTTCTTGGTAGGTATTATGTGTTCTAGTGGTGGATCTAACGAACTTTAACGATGTGGTACTAGTGTTATATGAAAACGGATACGTTGAGTGTAAGTGTGAATACTAACTCCTTAAGGAGTTATCAACTGTATCACATGCTCATATAATAAGATCTGATGTTGCATTCATATTTGAGAACACAACTAGCTTGTTACTACAGACGAATGTGGTGGATTTTTGGTACGGTATTGATGTGTTTAGGTTGTGAAGTGTATCTCGAGGATTTTAAATGAGTGGTGATTTCATCGTAAGCTCCATGAAAGTGGATTGATATTAGGATGACAAACTTATAGGTAAAGGAAGTCTCAACGAGTATACTTGTGTGAAGGTAATTGAGAATTTTAGTAAGAAAGTGCGTATAAAATTGAGTTAGTCTTTTCAATTTGATCGGTATAGTTGGGTTTGAGAGGTCATGTCAATGATAAGGTTGACTTTGTGGTGATGACAAGGGCTAACTCAGCATAATGGTAATAAGAGTTCGTGATGGATTGTGATTGGGATTCAAACGTATCATCAAGATTGTTGGTTGAACTCAAATACTTAGAACTCAAGAACTTCAATGATACTACTCATTTTAAGAATGCTCAACTCAGAGTTCATGCGGAATTATGAGCATGAACTACTCAACTCAATGACTCAAAGATACTTCTCATCTCAAGACTGTTCGACTTATAATGTTCATGCGGAATTATGAGCATGAAATATTCAACTCAAGGACTCAAAGATACTTCTCAAAAGGGATTAGGAACTCAACACTTAAAGACTTAGAACTTGAAGATACCACTTCTCTGAAGGATACTCAACTTACAACGTTCATGCGGAGTTATGGACATGAAACAACCCGACTCGATGATCTACATAACAATATGGAACTCATGTATATGACTCTTCTCATTCTGTGAATTACTTCCTCAAAACTTAGTTCAAATCGATAGTTGATCTCAAGGATTCACAATTGAACTCAAAGGCTTTCTTGAACTCTACTCTTAACTCTCTCTTGAATGTGATTTATGAATTTAAGAGTGATGCTTCATGGAATGAAGGATCTTGTAATGATAAAGTAGACTCATGAATACGTTCTCCTCACTCGTACTCACTTGCTCAAGTTATTAGTAATTGTAGAAGACTCCTCAAAAGGACTTTCTTAGAATGTTCAAAAGAATTCTCAAAAAAATTTAACTCTTAACTCTACCTTTAACTTGAATTATGGATTCAAGGTTGTGATTTGTGATAGGGAAGATCTCATGATGTTTAGGATTGATTTTAGATAGCTAAACATGAGAAAAGATAAAAAATTCAGTGCTTGGAAGCTAGTTCGTGATGCGGAGACACATTAAAATAATTGGTCACGAAATAACTTTTGAGGCAGAGAGGTCCGTAACCTCTCCGCGATGTGAAGACAACTTTATGAAATGGGGATGCAGGTCCGCGACGCGGAGCCAAGTGCCAGATTTGCCCGACTTTTCTCTCCTTCATTTTCTAACCCCAAATTGCCTAAATTCGATTCTTTTGCTAAGCTTTTCTTTATATTCAGATAACCATCACATGTACATAAGAATCTAACTCAAAACTACTCTATAAATCGAAACAATAATTCAAGAACTCCTAAATCTCGGCCCAATTCAAGAATGAAAGCAAATTCAAGAACACATATCAATAACATCAGATTTTCTATTTTCTAGAACCAACTTAACGCTGAAATTTACATGATTGGAGTGTGGGTGAACAAACTCAACACTATGAAAGCTTACATACCTGAAGGAACCATCTTCTTGAAGAAACTTGAAGGAAAAATCTTGAAAGATGAACCCTAGCGTTAGCGTTTCTTGAATCCCTTGAGCGTAGAATCTTTGGAGTGAATGAGAGGGTTTAGATTTAAGAAATCTGAATTTCTACACGTTTAGGGTAATTTAGATGACCTCCTTAGGGTTTTTAGGGTTAAAATACCCCTAAAGAAATAATTAAAACGAGCTGGGAGTCAGAAAGATCTTTCACTAAGCAGTGAGGTCCGTGTTGGCTCCGCGTTGCGGAGCTATCAGGGAGCTGCTGCCAGGTTTGCGCGACGTTAGTAGATTCGTCATAACTTTTTACTCAGAGCTCAGAATTGGGCAAACTTGGTGGCGTTGGAAATATAATTCGAAGACCTTTCCTAAGGTATCTTGTAGAACACCTAAATATTCTTGATCTAGGAGTTATGGTCGTTTGAAGTCGACCCAAAACTCATACTTAGCTTAACTTGCAAAATTTCAGATTTTACTATTTCCAATTCGATTCTTTTTGGAACTCAAGGTTCTACGTCTAGTAACCTTAACACTCAAACTTTTTTAAATTCCTTGCAAAAATCTCACTCACTACAAATAAGGGTTTGAGTCTTAGTTCAAAAATTTTCTGGGGTGTTACAATATCTCCCCCTTGGGATCATTCGTCCTCGAATGACGACTGGACTGGGTATGGAATGGGTTACTCTTACTAAGGTCTGAGTCTAATGGTCTGCTCTTACTATATTCAAGCTTAACCCAAATCCTTAAGTTCAGATTCTATACTTCTCTATAGGGAATCTCATCTAAAACTATTACTCTTTACCACCACATTCAATCTTTGTACTCTAACAACTCCATGGACTCCTACTAACCAGCTCCTTAAGAAATTCTCAACACTTGACCTGATTTTCCATCTTATCATCTCCCCCTTAGGTCTAAAGCTAACACTTGAAGGCTATGGACCTATTCCACATTAACAACTCAATTATGCTATCTAGGCACACATGGAAAATCATAACTTAATTGGAACCTCATCTGGTAACATACCATCTCGACACACCTCTTAATGCTCTTATTACTCTTGCGACTTAGCCACACTTCACTGCCCTTATCTAAACGTTAGGGTCTCTCACTTGTACCACTCATATTTATTGCAGCTAATCACCTCAATTCCGCACCTACTCTATGTCAAGTGTTCTAGATCAAATCTTAAGACTAACATCATCACCTTCATGTTGCCATTCCTTTGATCATGACACTCATCTCAAATTCAAGCTTAATGTTTATGACTAAACCCAAATATCAATATGCTTGCTCTCTTACTATACTAACTAACAACTACTAGATACAAATTCAGAAACACTCGTCCACTAGGACCTTATGACAAATAGTCAACTTTCATCTCTTAGTATTCATACTTACAATTTACTATCTTATTTCTAATCACAACTTGAGTACTATGCACTCATTCACTATACATCAATGCCTAATTAGTTCTATAACACTTTGAATATTATGGGCTCTCCCTTAAAATCATAATCCTAGCTTAGATCTATCACCTTATGTATACTCCCGCTCTTTCATTCAACACTTACACTTGGTCATTTCCTACAATGACACTTCATCACCAACTTCTTTCTAGATACAACATGCTCAACCTCCTATGATGGAATCTTCATTACTCATCACTTCTTAGTCTAACTATAAGGGAAAACTCTCCATTAATAGCTTACTAGGTACTTGACTATAGTGACATAGCTTGTTAAAATATCACCTCCCTTACTTAGATTACTAAACCTCTTCATACTTTCCTCTAACTCTGGGCTCTTTCACTACTACTGCTCATGATCTCATAACTCATGCTACCTTTTCGGGTGAAAATCTTACCCAAGCTTTAAACATACCTCTTAAAAAGGATCTCATATGAAAACAAAGCTTAGGGAAGAGAGTACACCTCACTTTTAGCTCAAATGCATGATTCATATGAATATGAGGGCATTCCTCTGAAACTGAACACTTAACTTACTCTTGGGCTTCTCTCAAATCCCTCTGGAGTCTCATCACTTCCTCAAAACTCTTGATAAGAACAACTCATCGATAAAGAACTAACTCTGCTTTTCAACCACCTCTACTATGACGGGTAGTCGAATGAATCTGAGAAAGGCACGAGTATGAATAAATCTCTATGACATAGCTCTATTGCACGATTAAGAGTATGAAATAAGGTAAATATTTCTTAAATGTCTATAGTCCCTTACTTATAAAAGTGGGGACGTCACAACCATAAACAAGATCCTACAGACACGGCTTCAAAGACACCCTAGGACACTTGAACTCTGTGCTTTGATACTAAGTTTGTCACGACCTGAGTCTACACCCTGGATGTGGCCGGCACTCAAGAACCATTGGTGGTCTCCAAGCGAACCCTCATCCTGGCTGACTACAAGCAGAAGACTAACTTAAGCATGCAAAAGCTTAAAACTGAATAAAATTCAATAAACTCAACTTTTCAAAACTTTAACTCAAATGAACAACTTAGAATAAAAATAATATATTCAACTCGCCATAAAATAGGCAACTTAAGTCTTTAAAACATTTAATAAAATAAATGAATAATATAGACTTCTCAACTATACTGACTATCTATGAAGCCTCTAATTGATAAAGATGGAAGTTGGGACAAGACCCACTACATCTTAACAACTGATATAACTAAAAGGTAAATGAAATCCTTCGAAAGAAAGGAGGCTCACCGTAGCTAACTCAAACTCTCGGATGTATCAACGAAGCTCCTGTTGATGATCCTGAATACCTGTGTCTGCATCATGAGAAGATGCACACCAAATGGCTCAGTACATGGAATATACGAGCATGTAAGGAGAATTCTAAAGCATAACATAAGCTTGAACTGAATCTAAAAGAAACTGAAGAACTTACCTGACTCAACTCAACTCAACATAACTGAACTCATTTCAATATAAAGCAATTTTAAATATGTGCAATATAAAGAAAAGCTGTTTAAAAAAATTATGCCAACTCTGTGTGTATGCAAAGATACATATAACTCTGAGATGTATGTAAAAATTCAAATAATCTGATGTATATAAAAATAAAAAATACTGCTGGGGTAGTTTCTCTAATCGACAACCATCACATAAGAGCTATTGTGATGATACAGCGATCTTCCTCACGCTGCCAGCACATCTTATACCTTGCCACAGGTATAGGACCTGAACAACTAAGTAGATCCACTAGTCTATGCGAAAAGGATTCATCTAAAAAGTATGACCCTTTTCTACCCATGATGGCTACATGGTTTATGGGGGGTGTGAGTTATCTGAACTCTCCCCCATATCGGTGCTCAATACTACTCCCAAAATATACTAGCTCTTTATGTTTTAAAAACATACTTCTTTCTGTGATTTGAGATTAGTGCTAAAACACTTAGCTCAAAGGCTATCTTGGAAATCAAAGTTTCCTCTCTTGCTTTATTGTGAAAGCATTTACTCTTTAACTGAAAACTAGCCCAAAGGCTCTTTACTGAAAAACTAGCTCAAAGGCTCTTTACTGAAACACTAGCTCAAAGGCTCTTTTGAAAATCTCAGTTTTCTGGTCTTATTTAAATGTGAAAACATTTTAAACTCTTTTGGGAATACATAGTCCCCATATACTTTTGAAGAAATGAACTTCAACTTTACTCTTTACTGAACTCAAAATTTAAGTCTTAAAACAAAGTTTAAGCATTTGTAAATGACTTCTTAAAATATGGTTCATGCCGAATTATGGACATGAACGACTCAATGCAAGGTTTTCAATAACCATAGATATAACTCAAATACTTGGAACTCAAGAACTTCAATGATACTACTCATTTCAAGAATGCTCAACTCAGAGTTCATGCAGAATTATGAGCATGAACTACTCAACTTAATGACTCAGAGATACTTCTCATATCAAGATCGTTCGACTTATAATGTTCATGCAAAATTATAAGCATGAAATATTCAACTTAAGGACTCAAAGATACTTCTCAAAAGGGATTAGGAACTCAACACTTAAAGGCTTAGAACTTGAAGATACCACTTCTCTGAAGGATACTCAACTTACAACGTTCATGCAAAGTTATGGACATGAAACAACTCAACTCGATGATCTACATAACAATATGGAAATCATGTATATGACTCTTCTCATTCTGTGAATTACTTCCTCAAAACTTAGTTCAAATCGATAGTTGATCTCAAGGATTCACAATTGAACTCAAAGACTTTCTTGAACTCTACTCTTAACTCTCTCTTGAATGTGAATTATGAATTCAAGAGTCATGCTTCATGGTATGAAGGATCTTATAATGATAAAGTAGACTCATGAATACATTCTCCTCACTCGTACTCACTTGCTCGAGGCCTGAAACAAGTTATTAGAAATTGTAGAAGACTCCTCAAAAGGACTTTCTTAGAATGTTCAAAAGAATTCTCAAAAAAACTTAACTCTTAACTCTACCTTGAACTTGAATTATGGATTCAAGGTTGTGATTTGTGATAGGAAAGATCTCATGATGTTTATGATTGATTTTAGATAGCTAAACATGAGAAAAGATAAAAATTTCACTGCTTGGAAGCTAGTCCGCGATGCGGAGACACATTAAAATAATTGGTCACGAAATAACTTTTGAGGCAGAGAGGTCCGTGACCTCTCCGCGATGCGAAGACAACTTTATGAAATGGGGAGGCAGGTCCGCGATGCGGAGCCAAGTGCCAGATTTGCCCGACTTTTCTCTCGTTCATTTTCTAACTCCAAATCACCTAAATTCGATTCTTTTGCTCAAATTTTCTTTAGATTCAGATAACCATCACATGTACACAAGAATCTAACTCAAAACTACTCTATAAATCGAAACAATAATCCCAAGAACTCCTAAATCTCAGCCCAATTTAAGAATGAAAGCAAATTCAAGAACATTTATCAATAACATCAGATTTTCAACTTTCTAGAACGAACTAATTAACACTGAAATTTACATGATTGGCGTGTGGGTGAACAAACCCAATACTATGGAAGCTTACATACCTGAAAGAACCATCTTATTGAAGCAACTTGAAGGAAAAATCTTGAAAGATGAACCCTAGCCATAGCGTTTCTTGAATCCCTTGAGCGTAGAATTTTTGGAGTGAATGAGAGGGTTTAGATTTAAGAAAACTGATTTTCTACACGTTTAGGGCAATTTAGATGACCTCCTAAGGATTTTTTTTAGGACTAAAATACCCCTAAAGAAATAAGTAAAACGATCTGGGAGTCGGAAATATCTTTCACCAGGCAGTGAGGTCCGTGTTGGCTCCGCATCGCGGAGCTGCTGCCAGGTTTGCGTGACGTTAGTAAATCCGTCATAACTTTTTGCTCAGAGCTCGGAATTGAGAAAACTTGGTGGCATTGGAAAGATAATTCAAATACCTTTGTTAAGGTATATTTTATCACACCCAAATCATCCTGATATAGGAGTTATGGTCGTTTGAAGTCTATCCAAAACTCATACTTAGCTTAACTTGCATAATTTCAGATTTTGATATTTCCAATTCTATTATATTTGGAACTCAAGGTGCTACGTTTAGTGACTTTAACACTCAAGAAATTTTAAATTCCTTTAAAAAATCTCACTCACTACAAATAAGGGTTCGAGTCTTAGTTCAATTTTTTTTTAGGGTATTACATCATCATCGAGGTCTCATTCCCACTAGGTATGATTGAATGTGAAGACCATTTAGTCTAGTTTTACTATTTTTAAGGTTTGTCTATAGTCACAACTACTAATCTAGCATCCCGATAGTGTTGTTGGAGCTTTTGTATACTTGGATGTATCACTTGCTGGGTGGTTATTTGATCATTTCCTTCTTTGGGTTAGTTAAGTTTGATCCTCCCTTGATGAGTATACGATATCTAAAGATCAGATTTTTACAACTTAAGTTCGTGGAAAAATTGTGTTGTGAGTAGAAAATCTTGATAAGATCTGTGATGGTTTGTGCATTATGAGTGTCTAGTGGTTGATTAAGGCTCACTTCTGATTGTAGCCAGTATTGATTCAGAAGTTTATCTTGGTTATGTGAGAAAATATTCATCATAATGATTGTGTTGAGGTCCAGTGGGTTTCAGTTTAGATTGGGTCCATGAGTTAGTTTATGGCTTGATAATCACTCTTGATTTATAGATCTTCCAAAATTTGATTTGAAAGTTCAGTTCTTAGTAGTTTATCTTGATAGAATGATCTTAAGGAGGAGCTCAGTTGGAGATATGAACACTGACTGGTAGGTCATAACTTAAGCTTTTGGTAACGTGGTTATTCTTCCTTCTTCTTCTTTATGTTCAAGGACGAACATGATGTTTAGTGGTGGATAATGTAATGACCCGTAAGGTCATATTTTTCAATTTTTATAAAATTTCCATTTTTACCTCTCTCGATAGTTGTCCCGAGTCACTTTTGATTAGTTGGGGAAGTGGTTTTGAAATTTTTGAACTATTCGATAACTATGATAATTTAATTGACAGATAATTTTAGAGAATTAACTTAATTTGTAGTTGATGGGCCAAGTTTATAATTTATTAATACCCTATACCACTTGGGCCATATATTTTAAAATGAGCAACTTTCACATAGAACAAACATAAAAATCACATTTGTATGTTATAGTTATAGTTTGTATAATTGCGTTCCATAACAAATTTTATGTTTGCTATGGAGCTTTTGATTTGTATAATTCGCTAGATACATCCAATTTTATACAAATTGTTCAGTTTTGTATAAATTCATTTATACATTGTAATTTGTTAATAAGATCTGTATTTGTATAATTATAAGTGCATATATGTATTTGTATCTGTATATACACTTTTTTCTCGCTTTATACAAACTCAAACACATTTTATACATTTGTATACCGAATGGGTAATTGTATACCGAAAATGACTAATTGTATACCGAACCAGATGGCTAAAAAATGGGATGTTAGTTGTGAATTACAAATAAAATAAATTATGGCTATAGCATTTAATTTGAATTAATAGTTTGCTATTTCATACAATTTTCCCTTTAAAAATTAGTTAAGTGAGATTTAAATATGTTAATTCATTATTATTGTTGTTAAAAGAGAGAAAAAGAAACCTGACCAAACCTATTGTTTCACGGTATTGGGGAAAACAAAATCCTTCTAGGTAAACTCTAATTTTATCTTATTTTGTTCACCATATCGATGATCATGTATGAAATAAACCAACATTACGTTATTTTGTGAGGGTAAGGAATGAAAATGCCAGCAATATATATTATATAATTCATAAAAATGGTAGGTTAAAGTTGATTTATGGATCTAGGGTTATGAGTCAGTGAGAACGAAAATAATATCTATATTAGAGAATATACTTTGTAATAAACTATCGAGAAAGGAACAAATGAGAAGGGGATTAAATGAGTTGAGCCACATTATGATTGTTACTTGTTATTAGTAGAGTTTTTTTTGTTCACGTTAATAACGAAGAGTTAGTAATGCTAATGATTGGCCCAATTATTGGAAGGGTGTGGTATTACTACTTACATATGACATTCTGGATAAAGAATGTCTATGGATTTAACAATGGTCCCCGTGGTTTAGGAGCCAATTCACGTAATTGGCTTGAATTTTGGAACCTTCTCAGAGTTATTATATTATGATTCAAGTTTTGATATATTAAGGTAGATAATTGAATATAAGAGGTAATTTATTATATGAATACTATTAGAATTATGATATTGGAGAAGTAGGAAACATAACCCTAGGCATGAAATTTGGAGAAAATTAAAAGAGTCGACATGTTAATTGACATCAAGATATAGAAACTTGATTTTAGATTTAGATGAGTTTTTGGATCTAGGCTAAACCTATAGTAATATGGGTGTTGTTAGTTTCAAAATCTTATTGTGATTATGTACTTGAATAGATTGCACTGATTTGGAAGCTCAACGAAAAGGGAAGGCTCAAGTTCCGGAGTGAATTGTTGATTAATTGAGACAAGTGAATTTCGAAACCCTTGTTTAGTGCATAGAATCATGTCGCACACCGCGATGGATGCATGGACAGATATGTCCCCCATGGGTCCCGGACTGTGAAACAACGGGTGAGTATCATTAGGTCAGATATGCATCATTATACTTGACATTACATTTCATTGCATTGCACATTTTTACCATTGGTGAACTTGATCTTGTGTGTTGCTGATCTTGTGAGTGTCTGTCTGTGGAACTTGTGATTGATGAATATTGAGTTTGTTGTTGAGGATATCTAATTGTTAGAGTGTTGTTGTTGAGCTGTGTGCTGTGTAAATTGTAGGGTGGACTGGTTTTATGCAGGTTGTAGTTGTGGAGGTTCGGTTGGGGTGTAAGGAGTACCCGTATTCTATTCCCTTAGCTTGTGTTAAGAAGTTTATTTGCTGAGTACCGTGTGGTTTGGTTCTACTTTCTTCTACATTTTTGTAGGTTACTAGCTCAGACATTTGTGATATTTTCTCTTCTCCTTGTCTGAGGCATCTTGTAGAGGTTTGTGAGGTAGCTGCTTGTCATTTCAGCGGATCTTCTTACTCCTATTTATGATCTTGTTCTATTTTAGAAACAATGTCATTTGAAACTTTTATCTTTCTTTCGATTCAAATGTAATACTGTAGAGGCTTGTACACGTGACAACCAGGTTTTGCGGTTTTATTTTGAGTTGATTATGATTTCCGCATTAGTAGATGGCGTTAGTCTATTTTTCTTGTTTTTACTTCCGCATTTTTGTGATATTTAGATTTTAGGCTGACTTGTCTTGATGGAATAAGATGAGTGCCATCACATCTCTTTTTGGATCGTGACAGTAAGTGGTTGTGTTTATTATAGGAATTCAAAAGTAAGAGGTGGTTACATATCAAAACAAATCGTGTTTTCAGTTTATCACATCCCTTTTTGGATCGTGACAGTAAGTGGTTGTGTTTATTATAGGAATTCAAAAGTAAGAGGTGGTTACATATCAAAACAAATCGTGTTTTCAGTTTACTTTTTTATTTATTTTTATGTTTGCTATTTTCAAATTTGAAATTAATTTTGTTAATTTAATATAAACGTAATTCAATATAAACTCTGTTCAAAAGAATCAAAAGAATCATGAAGCAATTATTCCAGTTACATATTTATAATTATTTAATATTTAATATTTTTTTGTCCTTTTCTTTATTTATCTTCTTATTATTATTTTTTTTGTTTAAAATTAAAAAGTATCCTTATCCTTTAAACAAAAATATCCTTATCCATTGTGCCTATAACAGTTATTTCAGTCACATATTTATTAGTAGTTAATATTTGTTTATTCCTTTTATGAATTTATCTTTTTATTCTTTTTTTGGTTAAAGATTAAAAAGTAGTATCATCCTTTAAAGATTAGTTTTGAGGATAATAATCTATGGACCGTAAGTGTTATCTTTAATTTGAATTCAATAACTCTAAAATTTCGTAATAAGAAGCAAGACACTTACAAAGAATTGTGTTCCTCGTAGCTTCGTATTGCTTCCACATACAAACTTGTGTTCTTGTTGTAGCTCAATTGATAAAGTTGTCTTACAACCAATGTGTCCATCAACATTAACGATCAACTCCTTAATTTTTAATAACTTCAATAATTTTTAAAAATGTGAAACTATTCAGAAATTATTATGTGATGCTTCTTTCCATAGTTTATAAAGTTAGTAACATATGCAAAACTTCATCCCATATAACTTGCAAAATCTGAAGACCGCTGCAATTCTAAACAATGAATAAAAAAATATACGAACCGAACTAAATATCAAAAAAATATCATTCATAGAGAAAATGATTTGGCAATTTATTGAGAAGCGAAAGGAGTATGTTTTTGCGACATTTATGTCCTCCACTTCATGAAAAGATGGTGATACATGAGAGTATGTATCCCGTAAAAATATAAGATCATGATTTTTAAATTATTTAATACAAGTATGATTTTGAACTAAAAAAATGTGAACATATGTCGTTGGTTTATACACCATATTAGAAGACTTTTGTCACGATCCAGGCCGTCGTGATTGGCACCCACAATAACCCTTCGGTGGGAGAACCATTAATACTAATTAGCTAACCAAGAACTACACAACTTAATCAAAACTAAGGCATTTAAAGTTACATAAGCAGGTTTAAATGCTAAAGGAAAAATAGAGTTCCCATAAACTCCAAAGTCTAATCAAACAACTGCGGGAATAATGCCTAGAACCTGAAAGTCAATGTACCAAAACTCTAACAAGGATCATAATTCTAAGGAAATGGTTACAACCCAATTAAACATAAGAAAATCTAAAGTACTAGTCTAAGTCTGAAGATGTGGACATAGACGAAAGGAGAACTCATGGCAGCCTGGAAGAACTGGCTCACCCTTGAATTCGATCGATCACTGATCTTCCAAGCGAGGTCAGTCAATAGCCGCCTGAAGATGCCCTGTACTCAACAAATAAAGAGAAAGGGCAGTATCAGTACACAACCACAGTGTACTGGTAGGATCACACGTCTATCCCACTAAGTGCAATATAAGCAAGTCATTACAACATCATAAACATGCATACACCGAACGTATACAATATCAATATGATTTCAGGATAATGTACAATTCCACATTCTCAACAATATGCATATGTATAACAAGTCATTGGTCCTCTCATGGAACCCAAACCCAAACATTTAGTGTACCAGATTGTGGCACCCGTTCCAAGTTAGTGTGTCGGATCGTGACACCCGTTCTAATATTTATGTCGGTACGTGACATCCGATCCCAGTTAGTGTGTTGAAATGTGACACCCGCTCCATTCAACATACCACAATCATAATCACAATGTACATTCTTAGATTCATACAATTAAGAGGTGATTCATGGCATATAGTTATTCATTCATAATCATTTACGATTATTGTGATCAATAATGCAGCATTCACATACATACATGCAATATGATGAAGCAAGTACAAATATATATCACACAACATGAAATCACAATCATCACCTACCTCGAACAAAGCTTGAATCCCCTAAGAAGCTTGATTTTTCCTTTTCCGGATTCTTTCCGCTTGTTCTTGGTCTACAAGCAATCATAATAATGCGAGGATCAATAAACAAGACCTAATTACCCAGATTATAATCAATAACATAAAACCTAGGTCAAACCCTTGATCCCCATACCCAAATTAGGGCTTTTTCCACCATAACTTCCAGATCAAAACCTTTCTCCATCGATAATTACCAAAGAAACTAAGTTCTATGAATCAAAAAAAGGATTCGGGGAGTGAAAACCTTACCTTTAGCCTCAAGAATGGTGATAAACTGTCAAGAAAACACCTGGGGTCGTTCCTTAGCTCACAAAGTCGAAAAGTGCAGAATAAAACATATTTGGAGTTTATTTCCGACTTAAGTCGCGTCTCAGCCGCTACAATAGACTCTATCCCACTACAACAGCCCCGCCAAGGCGTGAATAATTTTGCCACAACGGGTTGCACGGAACCAGTGAGTTGATTTAAGAGTTCCAAACCCCCATTTCACAACACACCTTCATCCCATGACACTAAAAAAATATCCATTTACGCTAAGATCAGTTTTGGGAGTTCTACTTTCCCGAATTCGATTCCGTAAAGTCGTACGGTTTCCTCAATGTCTTAGCTATATACCCATATGATCAAATTCCCAATTTGCTCTCCTATTTATTACCATATTTCCCTAGACCTCACTGACTCCGATTTCATCCAAATCTTTACTAGGTTGGGAAACTTCCAGATACTATAAAAAAGTTTTCCGGCCCAAAAAATTTTCCCGTTGACTTTTCTATAACGAAGGGAACCTTTCGTTACAATAGATACCAATTTACCCATCACTCGTCCCCAAGTGACAAACTAGGAAAAATAGGCTAAATCAAGAGTGAAGTAGTACCTGAATCGACGAACAACTGGGATACTTGTCTCGCATGTCCTTCTCAATTTCCCAAGTAGCTTCCTCAACTGGATGATGCTTCCATTGAACTTACATGGACTTAATCTCTTTGGTCCACAACTTTCGGACATCACGATAAAGAATTGAAACCGGTTCCTCCTCATACTGAAGGTGTTTGTCTAGCACCTCTGAGTCCCATTTTATAATGTAATCCCCGTCATCATGATATCTCTTCAACATGGACACATGAAATACCGGATGAACTCCCGATAGGTTAGGAGGTAAAGCCAACCTATACACCACTAGCCCTACCTGGTCAAGAACCTCAAATGACCTAATGTATCTGGGACTAAGCTTGCCCTTCTTGCTGAATCTCATCACTCCTTTCGTAGGTGATACCTTAAGAAGAACGTTCTCACCTGTCTGAAATTCTATGTCTCTTACCTTATGGTCTGCATACTTCTTCTGTCTACTTTGGGCTGCTAAAAGCTTAGCTTGAGTACTCCTCACTTTATCTTGAGCATCCTTCACTAAATCAACCCCAAAAGGTTTCACATTTCCAGCCTCAAACCATCCTATGAGTGATCTACATCGCCTCCCATAGAGTGCCTCAAACATTGCCATATCTATACTGGAGTGATAACAATTATTATAGGAGAACTCACACAACGGTAGGAACTTATCCCAATTCCCTCCAAAATCAATCACACAATCCCTCAACATGTCCTCTAACACTTGAATAGTCCTCTCTGACTGCCCGTCCATCTGCGGATGGAAATCCGTACTAAAAGTGAGTTGTGTGCCCAATTCCTCATGTAACTTCCTCCAAAACTTGGAGGTAAACTACGTACCATGGTCTGAGATGATAGAAAGGGGCACCCCGTGTAATCTCACTATCTCTTTAACATAAACCTTGTGCAACCTCACTATCTCTTTAACATAAACCTTAGCCAATTGTTGAGCATTATATTCTATTCTGACGTGAATAAAATAAGCTGACTTAGTCAATTGGTCAACCACTACCCAAATAGAATCAAACTTCCCCAAAGTCTTGGGAAGATCAACCAAAAAATCCATGGCTATCCTTTCCCACTTCCACTCCGGAATTGACATTCTCTGAAGCAACCCCGCAGGCCTTTGATGCTCATATTTTTACTTGTTGGCAATTTTGACACTTAGCCACAAATTCCGCTATATCCTTCTTCATGCCCGGCCACCAATAAAGTCGCTTCTAGTCTCGGTACATCTTGGTCACACCCGGATGGATAGAATACCGCAAACCATGGGATTCTACATATAATTTCTGAATCAAGTCGTCCACTCTAGGAACACAAATCCTTCCTTTAAAACTGAGCACACCTTCTACATCAAGAGTGATCTCTTGTGCCTTACCAATCACAGTCTTCTTTCTAAGCTCATTCAAATTTTCATCCTCAAACTGTTTGGCCTTGATCTTCTCATGAACGTGGACCTTACTTCAATGCTAGCTAACACCCCACCTTTCTCTGAGATGCCCAACTGCATGAACCTAGATTCCAAGGTTTGAATTTCCTTAGCCAGGGGTCGCTTGGATACACTCAAGCAAGCTAAACAACCCATACTCACTGCCTTCCTACTTAGTGCATCTGGCACTATATTAGCCTTACCCAGATGATATTGGATGGTCACATCACAATCCTTAAGTAACTCCATCCACCTTCGTTGTCTCAAATTCAGATCCTTTTGAATGAATACATGTTGTAGACTGCGATGATCAGTAAATTCCTCACACTTTACACCATAAAGATAATACCGCCAGATCTTAAGAGCAAACATTACCGCTGCCAACTGTAAATCATGTGTCGAATAGTTTCTCTCATGCACCTTCAACTGTCGCGATGCATAAGCTATGACATTTTTATCTTGCATCAACACTGCACCCAAACCAGAATGTGAAGCATCACAATAATCAATAAAATCTTTACCTTTAACCGGTAGTGCTAGAATAGGCGCTGTGGTCAAGAGAGTCTTGAGTTTAAGCACTCCTCACATTTTTTAGTCCATTCAAATGGTATCTCCTTTTTGGTCAAATTTGTCAAATGCGTGGCAATAGAAGCAAAGTTCTTCACAAATCAATGATAGTAGCTACCGAGCCCCACAAAACTCCTAACTTCAGTTACAGAGATAGGCCGAACCCAATTCTTAACCGCTTCAATCTTTTGGGGATCTACCATTACCCCTTCTTTTGAAACTACATGCCCTAAAAAGGCAACCAAAGTCAACCAAAATTCACACATATAAATTTTTGGATACAACTTTTGTTTCCCAAGAACACCCAGAACAATACAAAGATGGTCGGCATGCTCTTTCTCACTTTTTGAATAAACCAAGATATCATCAATAAATACTATAACAAACGAATCAAGAAATGGTTTGAACACACCATTCATCAAACTCATAAAAGCTGCAGGCGCATTTGTCAACCCAAATGACATAACTAGAAACTCGTAAGGCCCATAGAGGGTCCTAAACGCCTTCTTGGACACATCCTCAGGCCTAATCTTTAACTGATGGAAGCCAGATCTTAAATCAATCTTAGAGAAAACTGATGCACCTTGCAACTGGTAAAAAAAAATCATTTATCAAAGGCAATGGGTACTTGTTTCGAATGGTAAACCTATTCAATTGTCGGTAATCTATACACATTCTCATACTACCATCATTTTTCTTAACAAACAATATGGGAGCACCCCACGGGCAAGCACTAGGATGAATTAATCCTTCATCAAGAAGTTCTTAGATTTGAACCTTAAGCTCTCTTAATTATACCAGAGCCATGTGATATGGAGGGATAGAAATAGGGTGGGTACCAGGTTCTAAATCAATGCAAAAATCTATATTTTTATCCGGAGGCATACCACGCAAATCAGTGGGAAACACTTCACTAAATTCTGACACCATAGGAATGGACTCCATAGAGGCTGTAACATCTCGCAATTTGAAATAACTAGGAAGAAGCTAATAATTGGAAATAGTCATTTTTGGAAAGAATGAAAATCCAGAAATTTTGTTAAGTTAGGAAAAGTGAGTTTTTGGTCAAATTCAAACGGTCATTAATCCTAACTCAGGATGAGTTAGGTGTACTTCCAGATATGGTAGGAAATCTCTTGGAATGATTTTTCCAACGCCGCAAAGTTTGCGTGATTCCGAGTTCGTATGAGTGAGTTATGCCCTTTGGAAGTTGGGCTGCTCGAATAAGGAAAGTCCAAAACCGGCTTTTAGAAGGGTAGTTTGGTCTTTTTCTTACCAAACTTAATTAATTCGTTTTTAGGAGTTTAATTGGGGTAAGTTCAGATTTTAGTCAGTTTAGAAAAAGTGAATTTCACGCTAGGGCTCGGAGAAAAGAGAAAAGAAAAGGAGAAGCAAGATTCGTCAAGATCGTCGAGTTTAGCTTGTGGATTACGTCTGGGGTGATACCTACAAGGTATGTGAGATCACATAGCATTGAGTTAGTTCACCCACGTGCCAATCATGATTCAATTCAGCGAAATATGTTTGATTTGAAAGTAAATCCTTTGAGTTCTTGATGAAATTCGTTTGAATTCTTGTGGGTTATGTTGTTGAAGCTTCTTGCAATTTGGTTCATGCTTCCGGGTGTAATTTCGGTTTGAATCTATCATATATTGAGGGTATAAATGATTCTAAGTTTTTGGAGAAAAAACGATTGAAGTTTAGATGGTTTGGAGATGAAAAATGAGCAAGAAAAGTCATCAAACACCTGGGGAAGCGGGTGGGGTGTCGCGCCAGCCAGCGCACCCCAAAAGGGTTTCTGAAGTTTCATCCTTGGGGCACCGCGCCAGCCAGTGCGCCCCAACTTGTTCTCTGAATTTTGAGGGCTGGCGCCCCGGTCCTCTCAGAGCGCCAGGGACGCCAGTTCTCCCCATTCGTTCCCCTCCTTTTAGTACTTGTTCCTTACCTATCTTTTCTAGTTGATTCCAACACTCTAAGGTACATCTAAACATCATGAAATCATCCATAAACATGAGATCATGAACCTTGAATCCAAAATCCAATTGAAGGAAAGGTAAGATCAAAGTCAAGAGAAGTAAGAGTCAAGTCAAGAGAAGTTCTTAGAGTTTTCCAAAAGTCATTTCCAAATGTTTTAACTTTGTTTTAAGACTTAAAGTTCAAGTTGAGTAAAGATTAAAGAGTAAAGTTTGAAGTTCATTTCTTCAAAAGTATATGGGGACTATGTATTCCCAAAGGGTTTAAAATGTTTTCACATTTAAACAAGAAAGGAAACCTCGATTTCCAAAGAGCCTTCGGCCTAGTTTTTTAGAAAAGAGTAATCACTTTCTAAATGAAGCAAGAGAGGAAACTTTGATTTCCAAGATAGCCTTTGAGCTATGTTTTTGAGCACTAATCTCCAATAACAGAAAGAAGTATGTTTTAAACATAAGAGCTAATATCATATTTTTGGGAATAGTATTGAGCACCGATATGGGGGAGAGTTCAGACAACTCACAGCCCCCATAAACCATGTAGCCATCATGGGTAGAAAAAGGTCATACTTTTTATATGATTTCTTTAGTGATTTTTAGCATAGATTAGTGGATGCACTTAGTGTTTCAGGTTCTATACCCCCGGCAAGGTATATGACGACCCTGGCAGTGTGAGGCAAAACGTTGTATCATCACAATAGCTCTTACATGATGGTTGTTGGTTAGAGAAACTCCCACATAAGTAATTGTATTCTTAAATACACAGTTTATTTGTATTGTTACATACATCCCAGAGTTATATGTATCTTTGCATACACACAGAGTTGACATCATGTTTTAAACATCTTTTCTTTATATTGCACTTGTTTTAAACTACTTTACATCAAAATTAGTTCAGTTATGTTAAGTTCAGTTGAGCCAGGTAAGTTCTTCAGGTTATTTTCTAGCCTATGTTGTGTTTAGCATTGCAACTCGCATATTCGTACATTCAATGTACTGATGCCAGTTGCCCTGCATCTTATTATGATACAGACACAAGTAACTAGGATCGGTATCCAGCGTATTGCTGATCCAGTGAGCACTCCAGAGTCAGTTGGTGAGCCTCCTTGCATTATGGATGACTCCTTTTTATTGCTTTAAATTATTTTATTAGTTTATTAGGATGTCGTGGGATATTTCCTAACATCCTTCTCAGTTGTTTTAGAGGCTTCATAGACAGTCAGATGTTAGTTCTTTAGTCTTTTCATTGTCATTATCTTATGTTGAGACTTAAGTTTGCCTTAATGGCCAGTTGAATGTTTCCTTTATAACATTCTAGTTTATTTCATAGATGTATTTGTGTTGAGTTAATTTTTCCGCTGAGTAAGTAAGCCAGGCCAAGGGTTCTCTTGGGGCCATCAATGGTTCTCGAGTGCCAACCACATTCGGGGTGTAGGCTCGGGGAATGAAAAACTTGGTATCAGAGCACAGAGTTCAAAAGTCCTAAGGTCTATGAAGCCGTATCTGTAGAGTCCTAGTTATCGGTGTTAAGCGCGCCACATCTCTAATTAGGGGGCTGCAACACTTAGGAAATCTTCTAAGATCTTTCAAACTCATTTAGTGCGTTAGAGTTTAATCTCTAAAAAGTTACCTTCAAATTCATGCTTGCGCGTGTTTTTAGATAATCATGCCTTCATGAAGAGCTGGTAGAGGTCATCCTGCTAGACGTAATGTTGGGGAACAAGAGTTACCAAATGCACCTACAGTGCAACCTCAAGGAGAAGTTACCAATGTTGAGTTTCGTAAGGCTATCCGGATATTGAATGATATTTGCGTAATCAAGGACACAACTTTCAATGCAAGTGTCTACGATCGTGCAATAGTATAACAACCCAACCAAGGGTTGGGATCGTTCCCAAGAGAGTGGTTTTGAGAATTAATAGAAAAATAAAATTTATTTCTAACTAGTCGTAGCTAAAGTTGTTAACGATTAAAAACATTATAAATTAAGGGGGACACAAGAGTGTCAATTAACAATTGGGTTTTGTCACTAGTAAGCAAAAATATAAAAATAAACAAGGATTTCTAAGTAATGAGAGGGGATTCTTGGAATGTGATAGGAATACGGGATAGACTAAATCATTGGGTACATGCTTTTGATAGTAAATTCATTGAATATTTGTGACTAGGCTAGACTTTAAAGGGGATAAGCTCTCTCTCGAGAAACTTACCCCGTTTCAAGCGGGTTCCTCTCGGACACTCACTTACCGCATGAAGAACAACCTCCACCTTAACCCACTCACTCTCTCGAGCTGAGTGTGTGGACATTGGACTAGGGTTCATATCTCGAGCTGAACCTCATGTCGACCCACTCGCACTGGCCATCAATTTAGTGGTCTTAGTTTTACGACCTCTCTCTCAAGAAAGCCGAAAACACATATATGAGACTATATTTGCAACTACAACCTCATTAAGTTTATCCACAACCACTAAACGAAATCACATTTAAACTACGAATAGACTATCAGCAAGCAAGACCCAACAACTAATCTAACCCATATTCACAAAATCACACCCCAAGAATTGGGGTTTTTAGCCACATCAAGAGATAGAAATTTATACCTAAATGAGCTTACTTTCAAATGGGTATGAAGATTTAAGTCTTGTTATAGGCCAAGAATGAAGAATCCAAGAGACCCAAGTCCAAATCCTTGGAGATGAAACCCTCTTCTTCTTCAAGTTTTCAAAACCATCTCAAACTCAGAGCAAAAATATCAAAAAGTACTATTCTATATGAAAATTTTAATAATTGTTCGACACTTAAAACTACAACTTTAACTAGTATTTATAGTTTTCACTGATTTGTGTTGAGCGGATCATTTGGCGTCGTTAGTCAGAATTGACGATCAACTTGGTGATTCGCCTTTTGGTGTAGTTCATCACCGTCTTGCACCATCCTTCAACATCGTCGTGCTCTGGGTCATTGGGCGATATGGTACTGCTTCACGGAAATTCTCGGTGATGCGCCGACTGCTCCTTTTTTCCGCCGACTTGATCCTTTCCTTCAGGGCTCAGCACATTGGAACAAAAGGCAAAGTAAGACCCTTCGGCGACTCACCAAGTGGACTCGGCGATCCTCAGGCCTTCATTTCTTCGTTCTTTTTAGCCTTTTCGTTCCTTTTTTTGACGTAGTGTCCATGCTTTCCTTCAAACTTCAAATACTTGAAACTTAAGTGTTTTCATCAGATATTTAGATAAAATAAGCATTTGAGGACACTATTTCTATTAATATATAGCCCTAAATGAGTCCAATTTGTGGACTTATCAACACCCCCAACTTAAACTTTTGCTTGTCCTCAAGTAAACTCAAGTCCAGTCGTTTAAAAAGGGTGTCTCGAACAGTGATACACAAGACTCAATTTACTTATGCAACGATAAAATGTGCACTCAAAGATTCAAGTTGTGACTCACCAATATCAAAGAACCTCATGCTCATAATACTTGCTTTAAATGCAAGTTCAAGCTCAACTAAAGTGTTCGAATGCCCTCACAGAAAGAATGATTCCATAATCACACAATGGTTCATAATTTAAATCTTTGGAATCAGATGCAACGATCACTCTCACAAGGAAGAACACAATGCATGATGTTACCCATAGGTTTGCCCGTATTTTCCAATCAACATTTGTTTCAGCTCACTCAAGATCAAAAAGGTCTTTTCAAGGCTTGTAATGGGGCTGAGTGCAAAGGTATGATCATTTAGGCTCAGTGACTTTTATCTTCATGAAATGTGGGGCTCACAACACTTCCTTTCTTTTTCCTTTATCATTCTCTTTAGTGCTCATAAGTCATCCTATTATTCACTTTCCATGGATTGTTTGGGAACTCCATCTCTTTTGTACTTTATTCTACAACTTTCTTTTTCATTATTTTTCTTTTCTTTCTATTTTTTTTTATATATATGGAAGGGTTCCATTTTTCTCAACACCATGGGTTAAATGAGACTTTCCTTGCACTTCTTGACTTGCCCTTATATTTTTACCACACCCCCAACTTAGGCTTTTGGCCTAAGTTGGTTATTTAATTAACCACACTTCAAGAGGATAATAGGTAGTGGATTAAGAAAGGTCTAGTTTTAATCAAGATTCTTCCAAAGAAGGCTAAGGCTCAAGGGGTGTTCAAAAGCGGTTCACACACTCACAAGGTAAGTCACAAAAGAGGTATATGTCAAATTGGCTCACAATCGTAGAAGTTATCTAAGATCATATCAAGAGATAGCATCACCTAGTTGACCGAACCCACGGGGTGAATTCTAGGATCTATCATGCATGGTTCAAAGTAAGCTAATCACACTACGCATTGACACTACAATCAAACAAGACTCCACACTTTCACTAGTGTTCAATGATCATCACAAGAGAATCAATTTGATAAAATGGCTAATCACAATGAGATGCAAAGAGTTCACATAGTGTCTATGCAACTTCTTTTGGCTTTATCGTAGATACATTCATGTTTGTTCGATTGAGAGCACTATTCAAGTCATCGGTATTGATCAGAACAGAGACTTAAATTTTGCAAAAGAACAACCACATTCAACACACGAGAGGTGGCAAATTTTTTTGGACGGGTCAAAATCATTTGGCAATTTAAAACAAAAGGATCCATAAGCTCAAACATCCACAGAAAAGCAGTATAAAAATAATTTAAGCACAAAGCCCAAATATAAACAAAATGCGAATATCACAAGCACACAAAGGTAGGCCTCACCCCACCACAAATAAAATTAATTTGTCCTCAAATACAATTAACACAGAATCCGAAAGGTAAAATAAAGAAAGACAGAGAGGGAGGTAAAGAGGGGATCCTGGCTAATTGGTCGCTCCATCTGTCTGGGCTTCAGTGCTCGGAGTGACCCCAGAAGGACTAGCTCCACTGGATCCAACAACAGGTGCTAAGAAAGTTTGCATAGCAGCATCTATCATAATTGCTTTTGTCTCAGTCATGTATTCATCTGCATCTCCCTCAGTCTCCTCATGCATCTCTTCATCAGTCTCTGCTTCTGATTCAGGATCGGCTATCTGCTTCTCTCTATTTCCATGTCCAGTGGTGGTCTGAGGCATCTCAGGCACGTCTGGAATCTCCACTATTCAAAAGATCATGGACACATCGGTGGACTTCAGGTGGTCTACATCTTTTCGCAGTTCAGCAATGGCAGCTTTTAAAGCCATCACCTCCTCTATAGGCCCTTGGTTGTGCTCACACATCGCTATCCTGGCCGCTAGGGCATCAATGGTAGTGCTCAGAGGTGTCACAACATTAGTTAGGGCAATCTGGATTATGCATGGAACAGAGGCCTCTAGACTAGCAGCCCGATGATCAACATAATGGGCTAGCTGTCCATCCGGAGTAGGGAAGCCTGGGTGAGTGGAGGCTGAGGAACATCAACAACAACAGTGGGTCTGGAAGTTCGTGCAACATCAAAATAACCTGGAGTATCAGTAGGAGTAGCAGTGGTAATGGATATACCTGAAGACCCAGAGGTCAGAGTGGGCAGATGTGCCTCTACAGGTGATGATTCTGTGTTTACTAACTCCACCGATGCTGCCTTCTTCCTTTCTGCTTGATCCTTAAGGTACTCGGTTTCGATCCTTCGAATATCAGTAAAGGCTGTGGGCATCAATTCCACATCCTTCTTGGCATCTCGAGGCACCCGGGCTCGTTTGCATAATTCTGTGATCAAGACTGGGAATGGAAGTGAGGTTCGGCTCTGCCTTGCACGCATGAGTATCACTGAAGCAATGATTGTACCCAAGTTTATCCGAGTTTCATCAATGATGCAACCCAGGCAAGATGCCTTGGTAAGACGAAGGATCGACTCATCCTGGGACGACATAATTATGTTGCTGATAAAACCAAACTAGAACCTTGCGGCTATGATTAGTTCTTTCTTTTCGATCAAAACTCCTTCTCCCAACCACTTCGGAGTCTCATATGAAATTAGTGGGGCTAACCACTTTTTTATCTCATCCATCTCATTTGTTCTGATCAAGTGCTGACAGTGATCCCCAATATTCGTGGACATGCCCAAGACTGCGTTGATTGCCTCACTATCACACGTCACCCTTCTGCCTCTGACAACCACATAGTCAACTTCTTTGAAGGTTGCTGCTAGCTACTTTTTCTGGGGTATTAGTGCACTGTATGCACTGTAGAACTCTCTTACCCAGTTTGGAATATAAGGGCCATGGGGTTTAGTGAAGATTTGGAACTTATGGTACCTCAGGCACTCCATTATCTCTAGGTACCTGTCTATAATCCCATCTATGGACATACACTTTTCCTCCAGAATTGTCCTCTGCCCCTCAACCTTTACTCAATTCGTTGACTTAGGCGGGGGACCCTGTACTGGAGGCGCTAATACCATTGACTGTTCTGGCACTGGAGGTGTAGTGGTGTGAGGCTAGGGAGTCTTGACCCTGGATGAATCATTCAGCTTCTTAGTTCACCGCTCATCCCTCTGTGCTAGTAGCAGATCATCCTCAACCCACACCTTCACTTTTAGATTGGTTGGGGTCATTTCTATAAAACCCATCACTGTCAGTGCTTGCATCTGATAATTCAAGGGTTTTGTCTTTGTCCTTGCCTTTTCCACCACTTGTGGAAAGTTTAGCAACCTTGCTTCTGAATGCAGCTACATCCTCGTTGATGGTAATCCCTTTTGTTTTACTTTGAGATGGCCTGCTTCTTCCTGCAACTTTAGATCTAGCCATTTCTGCAAAGAATTGGGAAGAAGTTTAAAACGACTAAATCAAATTCATGGGGACACAATTACAGAAAAACTCATCGATCAGATCGGCGAATCTCCAAGTTACTTTTATGAGGTAGGCCGAGATCACCGATAGGAGTTGGCTCAAGAATGTTAACAAGTCGACGATGGGAAAATCCTTTTGACGAGTCGCCGACTTCTTTCGGTGAACATGGTTTTATCCGCCGAAAGATACAGTGCAACAAGGGTTCAAGGGTGCAGACAAAAGGGAATCAAAGATACTTTCAACGAGTCGCCGAAGGCTTTTGACGTCCAAAGACTTCTCTCTGAAAGTTACAGAATCCATATCATAAGTAGAATGAAATTAAATGCGAGATGGGATCATTAGGCCGCTGAGTGGTTTGGCGAGCTCGACCTAGCTCGCCAAACGGTCCAACGTGCCTATTTCCTACCTATCTTCTCGACTTCAACCCCGCAAACCCCGAAAACAAAATCAAAATATGCACTAGATCAATTAAGCTTATAGTTTTCCCGGTCTTTGCCTAACTTAAATAGTATGCAGGAGCACCTCATAAAATTTCATTCATGCTAAATCATCAGTACGGGATTCCAAAATTCAAAGCAGACGGGTTGGATTTGCGAATCAAAAGAGGCACTTGAATAGTCTAAATTTAGCAGAAAGGCACAGTACACGACATAGGATAAAATTACTTGCAATGGGAGTATAAATATCACAATTAAATGCAGGGTTTGAAGAACCAACCTTTTAGGCAGATTAAGTCAAGACTGCGATGCTAGGCAGCAGATTAGTACAGATCCAAGCACTACTAAATCAGCCAAAATACTCACGAGATGCAAAAATTTGAAAATACTAAGTAGGTGCGATTTTGCAAAAATCGAGAGTGAGAGAATATGAAAAAGGTTGAAAGTCAAAACCCGTGGCTTTATAAAAACCATCCAGATATCACCCATTCAAAAACATTAGTTGATTTCGCTCTACTACTCGGTGATCCGCCAAGTGTTTAACTACCTCGCCGAGTTTTATAGGACATTCAGTCAAAGTGAGGATCCAAATGGCGGTCTTTGTCGAGGTCGCCGATCTAGTCGGCGATTCGCCAATTGGACTTGTGTAATTCATCCTATGCTTTTCACAAGCCTTTCATGCCCAATCCTACAATATCAAAACACCTTTATTTCAAAAATAACAAATTACAAACATTTAAAAGTTTTGGGTTGCCTCCCAAACAGCGCCTTAGTTAACGTCGTGGCACGATGTAAGTCAGCAATCAAACTCCATTTTTAGGGTTAGCCATAGTATCACTAGGTAACCCCCTATTTTGTTGAGGGTGGAGATCGGGCGACGCATAACCCATGAGGTTCTCGAGCAGCTGGACAACTCTGGAATGAGACCAAATCATCCGCTTCATTCCTTTCAGCTCTCTATCTTTCTCAGTCACCTTGTGGAGAATGATTGAGAGCATTCCCTCAAGGCGTTTAACCTCATTGTCCTTGAGACTTCTTCGCTCATGAGAAAAGATGTATTTATCCTTCCTCTTACACTGGACTTTGATCTTCACCATCTTTTTAGCCAACCCATCCATCTGACTCATTAGGGCGGCCAACATGAAGTCCTTTCTACTTCTTGGTTCGTTTCAACCATTTGATTAAGCAGTTGAGCTGTTCTCACATATGAATGTTTCGCAATGCCTCCCGGAATGAGTTGGTCGACCAACCTCTTGTTTCCAGGACCAAGACTTCTGTAGAAACAGTCAAGGAGAGCTATGTCGGGAATGCCATGATTTAGGCATTGAATGATCAGTTCAATAAACATGACTTGTGGATCCGTTTACCTTCCAATTATCTTGAAGGTGATGATACGATCCCGGAACATCATTACCTCTAATGGAGGAAACTCCATTGGCTCCCGAGTATAGCTCGCCATGCTCACTTCCTCTGTTTGGATACAAACAAACTAACAAAATGAAATTAAAGATTAAGTGAGTATACTACAACTAAGAAGAACAAAAAATCTACTAATCTAAAAATTCTCAAATAACACCACTCCCCGGTAGCGGCGCCATTTTGATGTTTGCGTAATCAAGGACACAACTTTCAATGCAAGTGTCTACGATCGTGCAATAGTATAATAACCCAACCAAGGGTTGGGATCGTTCCCAAGAGAGTGGTTTTGAGAACTAATAGAAAAATAAAATTAAGTTCTAACTAGTCGTAGCTAAAGTTGTTAACGATTTAAAACATTATAAATTGAGAGGGACACAAGAGTGTTAATTAACAATTGGGTTTTGTCACTAGTAAGCAAAAAGATCAAAATAAACAAGGATTTCTAAGTAATGAGAGGGGATTCTTGGGATGTGATAGGAATACGGGATAGACTAAATCATTGGGTACATGCTTTTGATAGTAAATTCATTGAGTATTTGTGACTAGTCTAGACTTTAAAGGGGATAAGCTCTCTCTCGAGCAACTTACCCCATTTTAAGCGGGTTCCTCTCGGACACTCACTTACCGCATGAAGAACAACCTCCACCTTAACCCACTCACTCTCTCGATATCAGTGTGTGGACATGGGACTAGGGTTTACTCTCTCGAGCTGATCGACCCACTCGCACTGGCCATTAATTTAGTGGTCTTAGTTTTACGACCTCTCTCTCGAGCAAGCCGAAAACACATATATGAGACTATACTTGTAACTACAACCTCATTAAGTTCATCCACAACTACTAAACAAAATCACATTTAAACTACGAATAGACTATCAGCAAGCAAGACCTAACAACTAATCTAACCCATATTCACAAAATCACACCCCAAGAATTGAGTTTTTTAGCCACACATCAAGAGATAGAAATTTATACCTAAATGAGCTTGCATTCAAATGGGTATGAAGATTTAAGTCTTATTACAGGCCAAGAATGAAGAATCCAAGAGACCCAAGTCTAAATCCTCGGAGATGAAACCCTCTTCTTCTTCAAGTTTTCAAAACCATCTCAAACTCAGAGAAAAAATATTAAAAAGTACTATTCTATATGAAAATTATAATAATTGTTCGACACTTGAAACTACAACTTTAACTAGTATTTATAGTTTTCACTGATTTGTGCTGCAGTGGATCATTCGGTGTCGTTAGTTGGAATCGTCGATGAACTTGGCAATCTGCCTTTTGGTGTAGTTTATCTCCGTCTTGTACCATCCTTCAACATCATCATGCTCTGTGTAATTGGGTGACATGGTACTGCTTTGCGGAACTTCTCGACGATGCACCGACTGCTCCCTTTTTCCGCCGACTTGATCCTTTCCTTCAAGGCTCATCACACTTAAACAAAAGGTGAAGTAAGACCCTTCGGTGACTCGCCAAGTGGAATCGCCGATCCTCAGACCTTCCTTCATTTTTTTCAGCCTTTTGTTCCTTTCAACGTTGTAGTCCATGCTTTCCTTCAAACTTCAAATACCTGAAACTTAAGTGTTTTCATGAGATATTGAGATAAAATAAGCATTTGAGGACACAATTTCTATTAAAATATAGCCCTAAATGAGTCCAATTTGTGGACTCATCATTGAACCAAGTTGTGACCAACCAAGCTGGGCAACAAGGAGGAGCTAGATTGGAAATGGCAGATACTTCTAGGATCTGAGAGTTCTTGAGGATAAATCCTCCAAGTTTCACGGGTTCGAGCACTACTGAGGATCCAGAGAATTTTATTGAGGAACTGGAGAAGGTATTTGAGGTCATGCATGTTGCCGATACCGAGTGAGTTGAACTAGCTGCATATCAAATGAAGAATGTTGCTAGTACTTGGTTTGATCAGTGGAAAGAGGGTAGAGCTGAGGATGCACTACCTGAGAGTTGGGCTTGTTAAGGATTGATGATCTTTTCGATCAACTTTAGGGTGCCAACTTTTTCTCTAAGATAGACCTCAGATCTGGCTACCATCAGTTAAGAGTAAGGGAATGCGATATTCCAAAGACAAACTTCAGAACCCGTTATTGTCATTATGAGTTTTTGGTCATGTCTTTTGATTTTACCAATGCGCCTGCAGCATTCATGGACCTTATGAATATGGTATTCAAACCTTATTTAGATATGTTTGTTATCGTCTTCATTGATGACATACTAATCTATTCAAGGAATGAAGAAGATCATTCTAGTCATCTCAAAATAGTTTTCCAGACTAGTTGTATGACAATTTCTCTAAGTGTGAGTGTTGGCTTGAGTCTGTGGCATTCTTAGGCCACATTGTATCTGGAGAGGGAATTAAAGTTGATACCCAAAAGATTGAGGCAGTGCAGAATTGACCTAGACCTACATCTCCAACTGATATTAGGAGTTTCTTGGGTTTGGCTGGATATTATAGGAGGTTCGTAGAGGGGTTCTCATCTATTTCATCCCCTTTGACCAAGTTAACTCAGAAAACAGTGAAATTTCAATGGTCTGAAGCTTGTGAAAAAATCTTTCAAGAATTGAAAAAGAAGTTGACTACTGCCCCAGTGTTGACCTTACCAGAAGGTACATAAGGCTTTATAGTGTATTGTGATGCGTCTAGAGTTGATTTGGGTTGTGTGCTAATGAAGAATGGCAAATTTATAGCCTATGCCTCCAGACAATTGAAAGTTCATGAGAAGAATTACCCAACCCATGACTTGGAGTTGGCTGCTGTAGTATTTGCTTTGAAGATATGACGTCATTATTTATATGGTGTTCATGTAGAGGTATTCACTGATCACAAAAGTCTTCAGTATGTGTTCACTCAGAAAGAACTTAATCTCAGACAAATGAGGTGGTTAGAATTATTCAAGGATTATGACATGAGTAATCTTTACCACCCAGGTAAGGCTAATGTTGTTGCTGATGCTTTAAGCAGGTTGTCTATGGGTAGTACCACCCATGTTGAGGAAGAAAAGAGAGAGTTAGCGAAAGATGTGCATAGACTTGCACGCTTGGGAGGCCGACTGATGGATTCCACAAAAGGAGGAGTAGTGGTGATGAATGGGGCTGAATCTTCATTAGGTTTAGAAGTGAAAGAAAAGTAAGGCCAAGATCCTATTTTGCTTGAATTGAAGGCAAATGTTCATAAGCAAAAAGTATTAGCTTTTGAACAAGATGGGGATGGTGTATTGAGATATCAAGGCAGATTGTGTGTACCAATGGTGGATGGAATCCAAGAGAGAATCATGGAGGAAGCTCATAGTTCAAGATATTCCATTTATCTGGGTTCCATAAAGATGTATCGTGATTTGAGAGAAGTCAATTGGTAGAATAGTATGAAAAAGGGCTTGCAGAATTTGTTGCTAAGTGCCCAAATTGCCAACAAGTTAAAGTAGAGCACCAAGGGCCTGTTGGTTTGGCTCAGAATATAGAACTTCCAGAATGGAACTAGGAGATGATTAATATGGACTTCATCACAGGTTTACCAAGATCTCATAGGCAACATGATTCTATTTGGGTGATTATTGAAAGAATGACAAAATCAACCCACTTTTTACCGGTAAAGACTACTCATTCGGCAGAAGATTATGCTAAGTTGTATATTTAAGAGATGGTAAGACTTCACGAGGTTCTGGTCTCTATTATTTCAGACAGAGGTGCACAATTTACTACACAGTTTTAGAAGTCATTCCAAAAAGGCTTGGGTTCAAAGGTGAACTTAAGTACTGCCTTTAATCCTCAGACAGATGGGCAGGCAGAGCGCATTATTCAGACATTAGAATATATGTTTAGGGCTTATGTGATTGATTTTAGAGGGAATTGGGATGATCACCTACCTCTCATTGAGTTTGCTTACAATAATATTTACCACTCGAGCATCCAAATGGCTCCTTATGAAACTCTTTATGGGACAAGATGGAGATCTCCTATTTGATGGTTTGAAGTTGGTGAAACAGGGTTGATAGGACCAGATTTGGTTCATCAAGCTATGGAGAAGGTGAAAGTGATTGAAGAGAGGTTGAAAATGGTGCAGAGTCGTCAAAAATCCTACACTGATGTTAGGAGATGGGAGTTAGAGTTTGAAGTAGATGATTGGGTGTATCTTAAAGTTTCACCCATGAAAGGTGTTATGAGATTTGGTAAGAAGGGGAAGCTTAGTCCCCGGTATATTGGCTCTTACAGAATATCAAAAAGGGTAGGTAATGTAGCTCATGAGTTGGAGCTACCACAAGAGTTAGCCGCGGTTCATCCGGTGTTTCACATCTCTATGTTGAAGAAGTGCATGGGCGATCCTTCATTGATCATACCAACTGAAGATATTGGGATCAAGAATAGTTTATCTTATGAAGAGATTCCGGTTCAAATTCTAGATCTCCAAGTTCGCAAGTTGAGAACAAAAGAGGTAGCATCAGTGAAAGTCCTTTGGAGGAACCAATTTGTTGAAGAAGCTACTTGGGAAGCTGAGGAGGATATGAAAAAGAGATATCCACATCTCTTCGAATCCGGAGAAGTTCCGAATTAAGGTACTAATCCTTTCTTAGTATTTATTTATAAGTTGGCATGTTATTTTGCATTTGCTTGTGGGTGCTTGAACTGAATGTTGCATGTTACACCCTTAGCCTAGTAAGAGTAATCTCATTCGAGGATGAATGTTCCCAAGAGGGAGATATTCTAACATCTCGCAATTTGAAATAACTAGGAAGAAGCTAATAATTGGAAATAGTCATTTTTGAAAAAAATGAAAATCTGGAAATTTTGTTAAGTTAGGAAAAGTGAGTTTTTGGTCAACTTCAAACGGCCATAACTCCTAGCTCAGGATGAGTTAGGTGTATTTCCAGATATGGTAGGAAATCTCTTGGAATGATTTTCCAACTTTACCAAGTTTGTCCGATTCCGAGTTCGTATGAGTGAGTTATGCCATTTGTAAGTTGGGCTGTTTGAATAAGGAAGCTCTAAAACCGGATTTTAGTTGGATAGTTTGGTCTTTTTCTTACCCAACTTAATTAATTCATTTTTAGGAGTTTAATTGGGGTAAGGTCAGAATTTAGTCAGTTTCGAAAAAGTGAGTTTCACGCTAGGGCTTGGAGAAAAGAGAAAAGAAGAGGAGAAAGGAGAAGAGAAGCAAGATTCGTCAAGATCGTCGAGTTTAATTAGCTTGAGGATTTCATCGAGGGTGATCCCTACAAGGTATGTGAGATCGCATAGTGTCTAGTTAGTTCACCCACGTGCCAATTATGATTCAATTCAGCAAAATATGTTTGATTTGAAAGTAAATCCTTTGAGTTCTTGATGAAATTAGTTTGAATTCTTGTGGGTTATGTTGTTGAAGCTTCTTGCGATTTGATTCCTGTTTTCGGGTGTAATTTCGGTTTGAATCTATCATATATTGAGGGTATAAATGATTCTAAGTGTTTTGGGAAAGAACCATTGAAGTTTAGAGGGTTTAGAGATGCAAAATGAGCAAGAAAACTCGTCAAACACCTAGGGAAGGGGGTGGGGTGTCGCGCCAGCCAGCGCGCCCCAAAAGGGTTTCTGAAGTTTCACCCTTGGGGCCCCGTGCAAGCTAGCACTCCAAAACTTGTTTTCTGAAATTTGAGAGTTGGCTTTTCGCGCCTCTCAGAGCGCTAGGGACGTCAGTTCTCCCCATTCGTTCCCCACCTTTTAGTACTTTTTCCTTAGCAATGTACCGATCTTTCCTAGTTGATTCCAACACTCTAAGGTACATCTAAAAATGATGAAATCATCCATCAACATGAGATCATAAACCTTGAATCCATAATCCAATTGAAGGAAAGTTAAGATCAAAGTCAAGAGAAGTAAGAGTCAAGTCAAGAGAAGTTCTTAGAGTTTTCCAAAAGTCTTTTCCAAATGTTTTAACTTTGTTTTAATACTTCAAGTTCAAGTTGAGTAAAGATTAAAGAGTAAAGTTTGAAGTTAAATTATTCAAAAGTATGTGGGGAATATGTATTCCCAAAGGGTTTAAAATGTTTTCACATTTAAACAAGAAAGGATACCTCGATTTCCAAAGAGCCTTCGGGCTAGTTTTCAGAAAAGAGTAATCGCTTTCTAAATATAGCAAGAGAGGAAACTTTGATTTCCAAGATAGCCTTCAGCTAAGTTTTTGAGCACTAATCTCAAGTTCACATAAACAAGTATGTTTTAAACATAAGAGCTAATATCATATTTTTGGGAGTAGTATTGAGCACTGATATGGGGGAGAGTTTAGACAACTCACAGCCTCCATAAACCATGTAGACATCATGGGCAGAAAAAGGTCATACTTTTTAGATGATTTCTCTAGTGCTTTTTAGCATAGATTAGTGGATCCACTTAGTGTTTCAGGTTCTATACGGCAAGGTATATGACGACCCTGGCAGTATGAGGCAAAACATTGTATCATCACAACAGCTCTTACGTGATGGTTGTTGGTTAGAGAAACTCCCACATAAGTAATTATATTCTTAAATACACAGTTTATTTGTATTGTTACATACATCCAAGAGTTATATGTATCTTTGCATACACACAGAGTTGACATCATGTTTTAAAGAGCTTCTCTTTATATTGAACTTGTTTTAAACTGCTTTATATCGAAATGAGTTCAGTTATGTTGAGTTGAGTTGAGCCAGGTAGGTTCTTCAGATTCTTTTCTTGCCTATGTTGTGTTTAGCATTCCAACTCGCATACTCGTACATTCAATGTCCTGATGCCAGTTGGACTGCTTCTTATTATGATGCAGACACATGTAACTAGGATCGATATCCTGCGCATCATTGATCTAGTGAGCACTCTAGAGTCAGTTGGTGAGCCTCCTTGCATTCCGGAGGACTCCTTTTTATTGCTTTCCGTTATTTTATTAGTTCATTAGGAGGTTGTGGGGTTTGTCCCGACATCCATCTCAGTTGTTTTAGAGGCTTCATAGAAAGTCAGATGTTAGTTCTTTAGTCTTTTCATTGTCATTATCTTATGTTAAGACTTAAGTTTTCCTTAATGGCCAGTTGAATGTTTCCTTAATAACATTCCAGTTTATTTCATAAATGCACCTGTGTTGAGTTAAGTCATCCGCTGAGTAAGTAAGCCATACCAAGGGTTCACTTGGGGCCAGCAATGGTTGTCGAGTGCCACCCTCCGGGGTATAGGCTCAGGGCGTGACAGAGGGAGACTCAACCTCAACATCCCGAATATGAGCCAAAAAAGCCAAACAACCTTGCCCTACCAGTTTCCTAGCCCGAATGAACCCTTGGTCCAACATTCTCCTCATCCTCAACCTCAATATTCTACTCTATCTCTTCATGATGCGCATGAGGATTCTCATTTCTAGGAGCATCCCCAACCGGAGCTCCATCCCTAGCAGGTGCTACCCTTCCTTGGCCTCTACCCCTAGCTCTTCCTCTACCCCTGCCTCGACCGCAACATCTTGCTATGGATTCCTCAGCTAGTTCATTGACGGGAGCTTCGTGACTGACACCGTTTAACCTAGTGTTAACCATCTATGGTTAAAGAAGTTATTTAATTATATTTTTAAGGTTGTATATACTCGTGAACAAGTTGAGGACCTTGAAACGTTGGTTGACCTACGGTCTGAACTCGCGAAGTTGTGTTGGACTGTTTCTTTGCTAAAGCACTGCCTGTACTTGTACTCTTTTTACCTGCTGGTATATCTGAAAGTTTATCTTGGTACCTTGGTTACCCCTTGTCACTTTGCATTGTCGTGTTGGTATCCTTTAAGTTATTAAAGACGCTTGTGTTACTCGCCCACTTGTACGGATTATCTGATCACTTGGCACTCTTGCTGGGACCTTGTCCTTCTTGTGGCTGTGACTTCGTCACTCTTGGCATGCCTCTTGGTTCGAATCATTTGCCATCTTGACTCTGGATTTTTAGTTCGTCTTAAGAATGGAAGTTGTCCATTTTAAGTACGAACTAGGAAGCCATTTTTAATAGGGTTCTTGGTTCTCTTGATTATTGAGTTTTGACCCTTCTTGATGTAGGGCGTTGATCCTTCTTGATACCTGCTCGTGCTTAGTGTGACGACATGATGTATATATTGGGTGAGCCTTATTATTA